>QEPC01010167.1:2110052-2199937 GCA_003113815.1 Sphenodon punctatus
GGGGGGGGGGAAGGCACCCCACCCTCCTACTATTTCCCCACTGCACTGTATCCCCTAAGGGCCTCGGGCAAAATCCAAACCTCGCCCGGGAGCCCGAGACACCAGCACGCTGCTTCGACGTTGAATCCTTAGGCGCGAATGCCCCGATTCGCGCCTACCACAAGATGGCGGCCGCGAGCTCCCGCACCTCGCGAGAGCTCGTTTCGCGCTGCTTTTGATCCCCCCCCACGCGCCGTGCGCCGACAAGCAGCGTCTCTTCATCCAGACCAGCGGCGGGAGGACAACGGCCGCCGCCCCCCCGATCGGGGAGGGGCCGGGTAGGCGACGAACACAAGCACCCTCAAATTAGTATTTGGTTATGAATGTCACAGATAATCAGATTCTACAACAGAAATCCTGAAAACAAGGCTCAGTTGCAAGGACCTATGGTACATCTCTCATTCTTCCTCCTTGCCTTGCTGTAGGATTGCCATGTCATTAATGCTTTGAGACTGAAATCATGGGCCCCCAGGATGGGGGACCCTGGGGAGGTGCATAGGCGTGGGTAGGTGCATAGGCGTGCAATTGCGTGCAATTGCGTGCATAGGCGTGCAATTGCACCTCCTGGGATGAGTGCGGAAGGGCTTTCCTGCCCTTTCCACCACCATATTGTCATGCCACTCGGAAACAGGTGTTGTCACATCAGAAAGAAAGGCTGTGGACACATCAGAAAAGGACTGAGTGAAGGGGCACTCCCAACGCCCCCCCCCCCCCAATAAATTCTATTGGCATCCATGGCTGAAATATTAAACTTTAGTTTTTTTCCCAGCGTCCCTGGGAAAGTGGAAGACAAAAGGGCCTCAAATGCTGCATGAAGGGTATAGTCTAATTGTGGAAGTATGAAGGTGCTAGCTAACTTTGGAAATGATAGTAAAACTATTACATTAACAAAATTTGTTAAACTGATTTTTTCTTCCACAGCCAGCTAGGGAAAATAACCCAAGATGGAATGTGGGTTATTATGCACCAGACAATCTCAGGGTAGTATGCAATTCTGCATTCAATTATGAAGGTTCTTCTAGGCTGTTAAGGGAACTATGCAGAACCACTTGAAAATGAGGAAAAGATTTATTAAATAAAATAATCACAAAATAAAAACAATGCACGCTACCAGTGAACAAACCACTAAGAGACTAAAAATTAAGAGAGCTTAGCTATATATGGAGTATTAGACAGTGGCCCTTTTCACACAGCCCCCCCCCCCCCGCACACGTGGGTGGGTGGGGTGCCTATGCAAACGCCATGGCAGGCGGGTGTGCAGTGGGGGAAGGCATCCATAGGAACGCCGTCACCAGTGGGGGTGGGGCGTTGCTCCTGCATTCCACATGTCTCCACCCATCACCCATGCATGGAGCAACGGGCACCAATGCTGGTTGCTCTGTGCGTGGAGATGGGTGTGTGCCTGTGGGAACGGCTGCACACCCGCCACCGGTGCACACCCAATCCCCCCCCCCCCACCATGGCCCATGTGAAGAGGGCCAATATTAGACAGCTGAATAGTGCTTGGACTCCTAAGTCTTAAAATCGGGGGGCGAGAGCGGGGGGTGGTTGCTTTGGAGTTGGCCGTATGGTCTAAGATATTAGTAACATACAGTATCATCAAATACAGTTCCTTAGTAATGCTAGGAATAAAATCCAAGTCCTTGAAAAAATACACATTTAAGATTACAACCCAGGTATATTAGGTTTGCTTCAGTAGGATCTCAAAGTTTGCTTGATCTTTCTACTTAAGACTAAAGAAACAAAATGCTCATAGGTTTTGGCTCTTGAATTATTTAGATAATATTTAGCCAACCTTTCTCAGAGAAAATATTTTTTTATAGGCCTGGGGTCCCAAGGTTGGGCAAGAATGCTTTTACTCAGCAGACAAGTATTTTTTTAGTTCTGCTTTTGTTCGTTTTAGCTTCACAGTGTTTTCGTAATATAGCATAAAGTTCCTTTCTTACAAAGATCTGTGGTCTGAAATTTTCTGGCTAACTAATTGGGAAGTTTGCTTGTTTTTTCAGAGTTGTCTTATGGGCTGTTTTAAGTTCCTTTCTTCTGTTGGGAATTTCTATTTTCTAAAGTAATTAATTTTATTCATTTTAAATTCTGACTTTACCCCCCAATTTGGCTCTAATTTACAAATTCCAGTATTTTATCAATTCTTTGCATTACTAGCCAAATTTCAGTTTTGTCTTCAATTTACAAGGACCAAGACAATTCCATGCAGATATACATTATGTTGTTTTTATAATTACATATTCTACTCAGCAGAGTTTGATTCAGGATCCCTAACTAGATAAGCCTAATGAATACATTTCTAGATCACCGGTGTAAAAGCATAGTTCCTTCATACTGTAAGACATACACACATGTTTCATGTCTTGGGACTTCTCATTTAAAGTAATCTTATAATCTGGAATGATATTTAACATTAGATGATGATATATATATATAAACATATTTGTATTGCTAATTAAAACTCGATGCTAAGAGTCTTTAAGTCTGATATGTAGTGAATGTGTATGGCAACCCACAGTTTTTCCATACACAACCTGCTCTTTTTAGATAGAGAACAATCCTACAGAGATGAGCCATCTTGTTTCTGTCTGGGACCACCAAGTTATCTTTAGTACAGGTTAGAGCTGAAACTTGTTCTCATGATTCTCACGCAAAAGCACGCTTCTCAGCTCGTTCTGACAAACGAGGACGAGCTGAGAACCAGAAACCTTTCGGCAGCATTCTCTCCAAGAAACACGAGGGTGGGATGGGGGGGGGGGGGAACTGTGCACGCGTGAAAAGGATGCCAACCCTTTTCCAAAATGGTGCTGGCAGCATCTCTGCCATTTCGAAAAAAAGCAGCCGTTTTGCACATGTACGGCAGCCATTTTTGCATGACGGCAGTCATTTATGTATGCACAGACTGGCTGCCCTTTCCCAAAATGCTGATAAACCTGACGGCACCATTTTGGAAAAGCGCTGTGCGTGTGCAGAATGACCCTGGTGGCAATTTTACACATGTACAGTTCTCTTGTTGTTGTTTGGTTTTTTTTTAACGCAATATCGCGCACAATTTCATAATGGGGCATCTTGGTCCTCAGCACAAAATCTCGCAAGATATCTTGCAAAAACTAAAAGGCTTTCTCATTCAGCCCTAGTTCAGGTGTCCATTTAAGTCATGCAATTTTCAAGATAAAGATACCCAGTTTAATGCAAAGGATTGGACGGTGTTTTACCAAATATCCCATAGTGTAAGGAAACCAACTCATCAAGGAGACAGGGCATGTATAAATGAGACAAATAGCCCACTGCATGGACTGTGTTCAGTCCACGCAGCCCCCACTCACATGTTTTAGCATGTAGATCTAATAAACGCAGCTCCCTGCCTGTATTTCATGTGCTTGTGGTAGCCCCCCCCCCCTTTCCATCAGACTCTCCTTTTGCAGCAGTGCTTGCGTGCTTGGACAGCTGCAAGAGGATAAGGTCTTTCCTGTACCCCTGCTCTCTCAGCCGCTTCACAGCTCATTGCTCTCTTGCAGCCGCCCAAGCACGTGAGCAGCAATCAGCTGTGAAGCGGCTGCAAAAGGAGAGTGTGTGCTCAGGCTGCTGCAGCAGCTTCACAGCTGATCACACTCGCAAGAGGGGATAGGAAAGGTGGGGGGTGCAGGAAGGATCTTCTCCTCTTGCCCCCGCTTTCTCCGCTTGCAGATGCTTCGCAGCTGATTGCTTTCTAGCAGCTGCACCAGGCATGACTTTATGGTACTGGCAGACTTGGATGCAGGTTCACCTGCAGCCTTGCCTAATAGATAGGAGGCAGACGCATGGGCATGCATTAGCACGCACTGGCCTGCAATGTCCTCGGATGATGCTTTGAGTGGGTATTTCAATCAAAAGGAGAAAACTGTGCACAGAAGACAAGGGGAATGGTAAGATGATCTTCTTTAGTAATAACAAAATTGAATTATTATTAGCAATCTCCCCTGACCCACAGTTTATCAGTTATCAGTGTGCAATTTCCTGTAGGCTTTACAGTAAAATTAGGTCAGGGCATAGTCTGCATGTTAGTGCATCTGCAGAGCATAATAGTTAACGTACATGCAACAGTGTCTATACTATGAGTAAGAACTATTGGATGCAAGAGACTGAATTACTGGATATCAGTATTTCCTTTTCCGCTTTCGTTTCTTCTGAATATAACTATTCTGAAGCTGCAGCTTGTTGGGTCAAGTGCTTCTTTAAATAGGGAACTACACAATGTCTGCAATTGGACATTTTATTACTACAATCCACCAAGTGGAACATACAAAGTTTTAAAGTGCAAACAACTTCCACTGAGGTTCTCAATTCCCCCCTTTTCAGGGATTGATATAGAAAATTCAAGCACATGGATTTATATGGACAGTTTATCTTCTCAAGGGACTCCATAGCAAAAGTTTGGCTTGTATGTCAGCCAGTTAAACAGTTGAGGTTTTTTTGTCACAGGACTCAAATTCTAATTTCCAAGGAGATAAAGCCTTCTGTTCTTACGATAAGACCACCTTCAGGGACAGAGTTCACTACAGAGTTCCATTGCTGCTAATGAGAAAAATACAGTGACCATGGATCCTTAAAGACCCCCTGATGTCTTCAGATAAGCCAGCCTAATTTTCTTGATTGGTTACATACAGGTCACTGATGAAGCAATTGGTCATTTTTAATAGTGTAATTTAGGTATGCTTTTCAGTGGACAAAGCTGTGGAGATTGAGGTTCCAGATCTGGCCTCCTTTGAGATTCTTGGCTAACTGCCTTACAGGTTTTTTTTTATTGAAGTAGAGGGAAATGATTTGATCCTTTACACTGGTGTTAGTTCCCAGAGGTGGTGACCTTTTCCCACTCTCCATTTAGTTCCAAGTATCTAGAGAATGTGAACACACCATCATTAATTGTACAAGCCTGCATTCAAGCCTGTCTGCTCAGGGTGCTTTCCCCCATCATTAATTTATGTGCATTATTATTTTATCCAATATTTCAGTAACTTGGGAGCGCCTTCATCCTCCATGTTTTCTATCCAGTGCGCATGTTTGAAAAGTGCATTACAGGGTGCCCCAAACCAGATTCCTATCTCGGAAGCATGAAGCTCATTTTTTGAATAGTGATCATTGTAGCCAAGCTATGCTTTCCTCAATATTTGGACATCTGTAATGACAATGCAGTACTTCTCATGTGCCTAGTTTTTGCAATCAATCAATCAATCAATCAATCAATCAATCAATCAATCTCTTCTCCTTTCACTTAACTGTATTAATTTCCATCCTAATTGTTAACTAGAAAAGTGGGGGGGGGCAATCTGATCCCGGGAGGGCTTTAAGAACATAAGAAGTGCCACACTGGGTCAAACCAATGGTCCATCTAGCCCAGCATCCTGTCTACGACAGTGGCTAATCACGGTGGCTTGGGAGAAGCACCCAACAGATCACAATGGGGGATCCATTCCCTGTTGTTTTCCCCCAGCTCCCATCATGTTCCCCGATCCTGTCAGGTCCATTAGCAGCTATTAGCCAATCTTCCAGAAACTTGTCCAACCTCTTTTAAACTCAGCTATAGTATTATTATTATTATTATTATTATTATTATTAACAAACTTTTAGATAGCGCCAGCAGTGTACCTGGCACTTTACAAAGTAACAAAATAGACAGGGTCCCTGGGGCTTACAATCTGAGAGACAGGAGCTGGGGGAGAGACATAGGAAGGGGAACCGAGGGAGAGACAAGGGGTCTAACATTCATGAAGATGTGAGGTCTCAAGTGCACGTACTTGGCTTGGTTACGATGAGAATGACAGCAGGCAGGTCCATGTTGCAAGGATAAGGGTAAACCGATCGTAGGTATAGGAATAGTGGCTCAGCAGGATAAAGAGTCAGACAGAGCAGAGCGAAAGAGGTGAGTTTTAAGGAGAGATTTGAAGGTATGAAGGGAGGGGGCAAGGCGGATGTGGACAGGGAGGGAGTTCCAGGCATGGGGGGCAGCAAGTGAGAAGGGACGAAGGCGCTTAGGGGAGCAGGGAAGGCGTGGAAGGGTGAGAGAAGGGACAGAGGAGGAGCGAAGTGCATGGGCTGGAGTACGGAGACTGACGTGATGATGGCTGGCCGACCCTGTGACTAGGTGGAGGGGGAGATAGGGACTCCCATTATCAAGGGTGCGGGGGAGGTGTCCAGCCTCTTCTGGTCACTCAGGTTCGCAGTCTTGTAATGCTCCTGAATTCTTTGCTGTGCCTGGAGCATCATGTTGCAGCTGTGACCAGGAACCACCCAATGTGGTGAGATGGTTGCAACGCAGCCTCTTCTATCAGATTTGCAGCTGGCTACCATCATCTATGCTTTTGTAATCTTGAGGCTAGACTACTACAGTGTGCTCTGTTTGGAGACTACCACTGAAGACTAGGGGCTGTAGCTGGCACAGAATGTGATGACTTATCTTCTGATGGGGATGGGCTGCCGAGAACATGTTATACTGGTGCTGAGAACATGTTATACTGGTGCTTTACAATCTGCGCTAGTTGCCAGTAGCATACCAGGCAGGCACAATTCAAGTTGCTAGTTTTGACCTATTAAGCTCTAAATGGCTTAGCCCTATAAAGGACCACCTCCTTGGGTCAGCTGGGGTGCCCTCTTGCACGTTCAAATATTACTTCAGGTCCAGACACTACAGGAATGCAGAGAAGCATTCTCTGTGACTGCTCCACAGCTTTCAAACTCCCTTCCCCGGGGATTTGTCGAAACCCAAGCTTCAGCCTTCTCCGGAGGCAATGTAAGACCTGTTTATTTGGCCAACCTTTAGTGGGTCGGGATAGAGTTGTGGGGTTATGCGAGGAAGTGTTTTTAAGTGGGATTGTTGTTGTTTTATATTTTGGTTTTATATTTATGGTTTTATATTTTTATGCTGTAAGCTGCTCTGAGCCTGTAGGGAAAGATGGGGTATAAATAAAAGTATATGAGAGTTCCTAAATCTCAGATTTTGAGAGAACCCTCAGAGGTTGTAACAGATGTGCTTCACACACTAGCTCTAAGACTCTTGTGAACACACACTTCAAGTTTTCAGTGTTAGGTAATAGAACGGTTTCTGTGTTGAAACACATGACCTCATGAAGCAGACAAATTTCAGCTAGAGGTGTCTAGGCTTGTATTGTAACAAGAGGTGTAACTTTTCTCCAGACTTTTTGTGTGGGACACTGGGGAATGGGGGTGGGGTGGGGATGCTGGGGAAACGGCAGAAGGTCAAGTCCCCATGACTGACTTAGTCCTGTGGGAAGTAAGGTACCTGAGGGCTCTCCTCCTGGGAGAGAGGCAGTGGCACAGCCGAGGATTCTATTCCCAGCAAGGGGGCTGAGATGAGGCCAGGGAGCATAGCTGCTAAGCAGTAGCTGAGTGGCGGCTCCCTTGCACACCCACACTCTGATACCCGGGAAGAGTGAAGTCCTGGTTCTGTCTTCCTATCTCAGAGAGCAGATTGTGTGAGGTTTTATTGTGAAAGAGGGACACCTGTCAGATGTGAGCCAGACTAAAACCAATTCAGTTTATGCCACAAAAGAATTGATCACTCAAAAAATGGTAACTACTTTGTGACAACCAACTTGGGTTGCATTTAATGCTGGTGAGTGGTGACCTAGAAAGAGACAGGATTCTTATTGTCAACTTCCTGGCCCATCCAGTTCTCCTGAAAGTGCTGGTTATTATTTAAGTCAATGTAGGCTAAGAAAACCCACAGGCAAGCTTAACTCCTGCACTTAATGCATCTGTGTTGCTTTGCTTGGGTAATGCAATAAAAATTCAATAACAATTAGTGGTTGTCCTAGCAACCTCACAAGCACAAGCACATGCACAAAAGCCCTCCTATTAGTAAAAGATACTCCCATTAGTATCCTTACCCTACCTGAAGAGAAACCAATGCAGAAAAAAGAAGCACAATTTAAACAAGGAGCTGGTTTTATTAACGCTTCAATGGCAGGATGTGTGTCACTGGCAGTGGAGCTGGAAAAATCCAACCATTGGATATGAAGACAAAAATCAGATTAACTAGTGGAATGAAGGCATACATGAGAGCACATAGGAGTGTGGTGAAGGGTGATAGACACTCCATGTTAATTTTGGGTTATTGTACAAATTTATCTTCTATTCTACATGTCGCAGTAGTGGAGAGAACAGTTGCCTCTTTTCATGACTGATGATGATGCCTCAGATATTAACACCACCCAGTTAAAGGACAAAGAGCATTCTACCGATTCTCCCCAAAGAAGTTGTATAGGAGCAATTGTTGTGAGGTATCCGTGTCATTGAATTAAAGAAGAAAGGGAGACTACTGATCCCCATGGTATGGGTTTAGTTTCCCATGAGTCTACTGAAACCAATAGAATAGCTTCAGATGGGATCTGACGTTTAGAATCCTCGAATAAGTTCTGTGTCTCAATCTTATCGTGGAACATCTTGGGATGGAAGGCGAAGCTGGCTGATAATGAGTTTATCCAATTTATTAGGACATTTGATATTCTATTATTGCAGGAAACGTGGTTTATTGGGAAGTTGGACCTTAAGAGTTATACTATTCAGTCTATAGATGCAGTTCCATCTGATGTTAAGAGTACATCTAGAGGGGAGGGCTAGTATGTTTGTTTTGTACAGCCCTTGATGTTGAAAATTCCCCTTTGCCGAACTGTCCCGCTTTTGTGTGTGATGTTAGATTGGAATTTAAGGGCTTTACATGTTTGTTGATTGATGTCTATATTCCACCAAGACTCTCCAAAATGTATGATGAATCTATGTGGGAAGCGCTGTTAGGAGTTTTGCCTCACTTGATACCTCCTCTCAATCAGTCAGTCAATAGTTTTATTGTATAGCCAACCAGGCTGTTACAATATACATAGAGAGAGAGAGATTTAATTATGTAGCCGTAGCTATACAATGTACTTAATACACACCCACCAGGCATCATATACAGTTATCAAAAATACAATTTGACAATCAAACAAAAAACCCAATTTCCAAACTTAAAACAGTATGCTAAAACATAATAATTTCATGGGATGGATTAACCAATATTATTAAGGAACACCTGTCTTATATACGTAACAGCAAAACAAAAATTTGCCACAGATCTTGTCACCCTAGAATCTATTGGGCTAAGTAATTTTTGCAAGAGGGCTTCATTATGCCAGCCGGAAGGACTGGCAAAACCATCTCTCAGGTATTTCTGCTTTGGCTCAGCAAAAGCTGGGCAACGAAATAATATATGTTTAACTGAATCAACCTCCTGAAGATCACATAACAAACAAAATCTCATCTCTCTAGGAACTCCTGTATAATGTCCTTCTAATAGGGCAGAAGGAAAAACATTGCGTCTGAACCTAGTAAAAGCCTGCCTTTTGTTCGAATCCGTCCAGGCAGACAAATAACTAGATCCAAAACTAGGGGAATTTAGCAATAAATAATCAGACGCAACCTTCTGAACAGACAAAAGGGTATTCTCATTTTGTAGCTTTTGGTCTACAAGTCTCCTTTTTATAAGAGCCATATCAGCACCCAAATACCCAAGAGCCTCCTTAGATAACCCTAATTTATGGACTTTGAGATCAATTACCGATGCCCATGGACCATGAAGGCCGTTATGTATAGTTAAACTTAAAAGAGAATTTACCTGGGGAGGAAATAACGAGACCATCAGCCAATACTTCAGGAGTAATTGCAGCACACAAGATCTAATTGTGGGACAAGTCGCTTCAGTTCTCAAAATCACCTGGGGGGTACCTTTAGGGAGCACCAGGATTGAGCGAAGGAACCCGTTCTGTATTACTTCCAATTTACTTAAATAAGTGGTGCCTCAAACCGGTAAGGCGTATAAAGCCTGACTGAAAACTTTTGCCCTAAAAAATTGAAGGGCTGGGGGAACTAACTTGCCCCCGCAGCTGTAATAATAATTTATTATCAAGGACGATGTCTGCCTGTCCTGGCACAATATCCCCTCCAGATGTAGTTTCCAACTTAGTGAAGAAGAAAGGGTTACCCCAAAGTATTTAAAAGAGCTCACTTGTTCAATGGTATTACCACCAATAGCCCAGCGATGAGATCTTCCAGTCGCTCGAGCGCCCGCTATCATTACCTTTGTTTTAGAATAGTTAATTGATAAGAATCCCTGCTGCAGTACTCCTCAAACTGTTTCATAGCTCTTCTAAGCACCACGATTGACTGATAAATTAGGACAGCATCATCAGCAAAGAGGAGAGCTGGAATTCTCCTCTCGCCGATGAAAGGCGTGTGAGAATCGATAGTTTTTTTAAAAGGAAGCAGGTCATTCAAAAAGATGTTAAATAAGGCAGGCGCCAAAATACAGCCCTGCCTTACTCCACTGAAGACATGCACCTTCCTAGATGGCATCTGAAATGGGGCCTACCTAATTTGCAATGTGTTGTTGCTATGCAATTTAATTATCAAAAATAGCAGTCTTCGAAGAAGAGCTAAGTTTGGCCCATAACCGCCCTCTGTTGATTGAGTCGATTGCCATCCTCAAGTCAACAAAGCAAAGGTAGAGCTTCCTCTGACGCATGACATGTTTGCCTAGTAACAAGGACAGAACAAATACCTGATCTAGGGTAGATTTCCCTTTTTGGAAGCCCACTTGCTCGGGTTCAATTATAGTATTAACATCGAGCCAGGACTGCAATTTCCCTAATAGGTATTTGGCATATAATTTCCTGATTATATTAAGCAAACTGATAGGACGATAATTTCCGGGCTGCAGAGGATCACCCTTTTTATAGATAGGAACTACAACACTATTCAGCCAAGATTTGGGAATTTCCCCCATTTCATTGATGGATGTAAAGAGAGGGGCCAACAGGTTTGCCAACCACTCTAGGTCACTCTTTAAAAGCTCTGGCGAAACAAAATCATCGCCGGGTGCCTTCCCCGATTTAAGCTGAGATATAAGCACCAAAACTTCATTTGATGACATCGGATTAAAACTGCACATGCACAAATGGCTGCTGGACCATCCTGCACATGAACGCTCTTTTTCAAAATGGCGGCAGCAGTGTCACCGCCATTTTGGGAAAGGGAAGCTGGTCTGTGCATGCACAGATATTTTTATTTATTTATTTATTTTCCAAATTTATAACCCACCCCCTCCTGCAACGCAGCTCGGGGCGGCTTCCAACAGTCAACAATAAAAACATTAAAATTCATTTTAAAATATTAAATATAAAATATACCATATAAAACAGGGCTAGAAAAATAATAAATAAATGGGTGGGGGACTAAAATCATCCCTCCCCACCCTCCCTCCCAAAGGCCTGGGCAAACAGCCAGGTCTTACAGTTCCGCCGAAATGTTAAAAGGCTTGGGGCCAGGCGAGCTTCCTCCGGAAGGGAGTTCCACATGGCTGCTTTGCATGCACAGACCAGCTACCATTTTCCAAAATGGCAGCATTGCTGCTGCTGTTATTTTAGAAAAGAGTGTGCATGCACAGAATGGGCTGGTAACTATTTGTTCATGTGGAGCAATTCCTTTAATTTGTTTTATTTTAGAACAGAACCGCAACACACCTGTTGCGGTTCAATACGGATTGATCTGTAGTGGCCCATTATGAGCAGTTACGGATCAAATGCAAATCTGAATGCCCACCCCTATTAAGCATCCGTGAATTCATGTTGTTATTACTAACAGGATAGGATTTTATTCAGGAGAATTCTGGAAGATACGCATGTGCACTAGAAACACATGTGCACTTCTCCTCTGTCTCTCCCACTGTCCCCTCTCCCTGTCTCCCACCCCTTGTCTTTTAGGTTGTAAGCCACAGGCAGGGACCGCGTCTATTTCTATGTTCTGTATAGCACCAGGTACATGGCTGGCGCTATATAAATGTTTATAATAATAATTAATAATAATGGAACGTAGAATCCAGATTAGCTGAAGGGGTATATGTCTAAACACCATAACATGGCTGGCAGAATCCTTGCCCATGGTCAGTCAGCAATCATCCAGAGTATTTGTGACACATACATGTTTTATACTGCTGGATTGGATTACACCTACAGGAAGATACTTTGTAGTTCAGGAAGGTCACTGTTTTTCCTGTGTTGTGAGGGATATGTAACCCCTTAGTCATCTCTGAGTTCAGTATATTGCCTTGTGTATACCTGCGTGAGAACTGGGAAGTCTCTTCATAGTCACCGTGGGGTAAATTTTTAAAGGGAAAATGGCACTTAGTACTTGCCTAATTTTTATTAAAAACAAATGGGGAATAGGCAGCTGTGTGTTTGTTTTTTCTTTAAAAAATTGCATCCATGTACCATAACCTTAAAGTGGTTAAGTATTAATCATTTTAACAAAACTGGACTCATTTAATAAAGATGGTATCCCTGTGTAGTATTGATTGTCATGGTGAGAGTAGTTTTCCCCCAAACCTCCAGTTTAGCAAATTGTGTCTTCAGTTACTCTGCCATTCCTCACAATAAGAGATGGTACAAAGTGATTCAGGTGATATCTTTTATTGAACCAACTGTGGGTGGTAAAATTATGTAACCTTTTGGTTCCTCAGATATCACCTGAACTACTTTACCTCCATCTCTTACGTCTAGAACCAAAATGGCAACCCCATCGTGCACACACACACAATGAAAGACTTGAATAAAAATTGTATCACTACATTTTCTTAGAACAGGCTCTGTCAGCCTTCCCTTATGACTGTGACATAGTGGCAAGGCAAATGAAAACCATTAGCAATTTCAGAGGATTAAGGAGGTAGGGTAACTGGATTATCACAAACTGTACTTTTTTTGTTTTCCCTTAACCATCATCACAGTGTGTTCTGGGAAAATAAGACCCACATTATTTATTTATTTATTTTATTTTACTGTATTGTATTTATATGCCGCCCCCCATGCCTGCGGCTTCCAGAATAATATAAATCAATTTAAAACAATTTATCACACACAAAAATCTACAAAATCAACAGTAAAACAGCTTTAAAACACCCCCCCCAAAGAAGTTTAACCCACCCTCCCCTCCCCACCTCCGAAGGCCTGGGAGAACAGCCATGTCTTACAGGCCCAACGGAAAGCCAACAGACTCGGGGCCAGTCGTGCTTCCTCTGGGAAGGAGTTCTACAACCGGGGCCTGGCCACCGAGAACGCCCTCTCCATTGTAGCCCCCCACCTTATGCGGGGGACCTCCAAGAGGGTGCCCCCAGTGGACCGGAGGGTCTGTCCTGAGTCGCGGAGGGTGAGGTGGTCCCTGAGGTGTCCAGGTCCAAGACCGTATAGGGCCTTATAGATCAAAATCAAAACCTTGAATTTGGCTCAGCACGTTACAGGCAGCCAGTGCAAAGCACTGGTGTTATGTGCTCTCATCGGCCCGTCCCTGTTAGGAGACGGGCCGCNCAAGGGCATCCCACGTAGAGCGCATTACAGTAGTCCAGCGTCGAGGTGATGAAGGCATGGATCAAAGTGGCCAGGTCGGGTCTGAAGATGTACGGGCGCAGCCTCCGCACCAGACCCAGCTGGCAGAACTCCGCCTTTGCCACCATATCCACCTGCTGATCTAGACAGAGACCCGCGTCCAGTAACACCCACGGACTCTGAACCTGCTGGGCCATGGAGGCACACCCCCTCCACAAGAGCGGGCATCACTTCCCCCGCTCGGCCTACCACCATCGCCTCCATCTTATCGGGATTTAGCTTCAGTCTGCTCTGCCATAACCAACTTGCCATGGCCTCCAAACACTGGGATAGCACGGAGATGGCAGGGCCTGGGTCGGCTGAAAAAGAGAGGTAGAGCTGGGTGTCATCCGCATATTGGTGGCAACGCACACCAAACCCCCTCACAATCTCCTGCAAGGACTGCATATATATATTAAACAATAAAGGAGACAGGATTGAACCTTGCGGAACGCCACAGTCCAGCGCCCGAGGGCTAGATGTTTCTGCTCCCAAGACAACCCACTGTGTCCTTCCCGAGAGGAATGACTGGAACCAACCAAGGGTGGTCCCATCCAGACCCCCCGGGTCACGCAGCCGTCTCAACAGCAGCCCATGGTCCACTGTATCAGACGCAGCTGAGAGATCTAGCAGGACCAGTAGTGTCGAACGTCCTGTATCCGTCTCCCGGCAGAGATCGTCCACCAAGGCTACCGGCGCCGTCTCCATATCATGGCCGGGGCGAAACCCTGATTGAAACAGGTCAAAAAACCCGATGTTGTCTAGGTGAGCCTGGAGCTGCAAGGCTACCGCCCATTCAATAACCTTCCCTAAAAAGGGAAGGTTAGAGACGGGTCGATAGCTGGCGAGTGTGTCCATGTCCAAGGATGGCTTCTTCAACAGGGGGCACACCACAGCCTCTTTGAGACCTTGGGGCAAACTTCCCTGCCGAAGGGACGTGTTGATAATCCCCGCCAGCACCGGCCCCAGTATCTCCCTGGAGGCTTTCACCAACCAGGATGAGCAAGGATCTAATTCACAACTGGTGGCCCTAACCGACCCCAGGATCTCCACAGCATCGGCTGGCGTCACTTCCTGAAACTCATCCCCGAAAGATGGACCAGACGACACCTCCATCACCTCACGCTCAATTCCTACCGTCTCTAATCCAGAGTCGAAATTGCTCTGGATCTGAGCAATCTTGTCTGCAAAGTAGATGGCAAACTCCTCACAGCGGGCCTGGGAAAAGTCCCTGTCCAGGCGGAGGGAGGCCGGACTGACCAGCCCCCGCACCACCCGGAACAGCTTCGCTGGATGTGACTGCAGACGCTATGAGGGTGGCAAAGAATTCTTTCTTTGCCGTTCTCACAGCCTCAATGTACGACCGCAAATGGGCCCTACGGAAAAGTTGATCAGATTCAGAGCAAGTCCGATGCCAGCATCGCTCTAGTCGCCTGCCTTCCTGCTTCATGCCCCGCCACCCCTCAGTAAACCAAGGGACCCTGCGAAGTCAAAACAGGGGCAGGGGACATCTCAGAGCCACCCTGTCAGTGGCCTCCCCAAGCAAGATGTTCCAAGCCCAGATGAGTTCATCCACAGAGCAGCTGGCAGTGTCCAGGGTTAACTCCCCCAGGACTTCCTGGAACCATTGTAGTTCCATCAGCCTCCAAGGGTGGACCATCCTTACTGGTACCTTCCCCTCCTGGGGATGACACACTAAGAGACCGGTCGTAAGGAGGTAATGATCCGTCCATGACAAGGGCATAGTTGTTACGTCCCCCACTACCAGATCACCCGCCTCAAGGCCATAACAGAGCACCAGGTCGAAGGTGTGCCCCCCCTCCCACATGAATCGGGCAGCTGACAACTTGGGACAAATCCATGGTTGCCATGATGGCCATGAATTCTCGCTCCACCCCCACAAGACCAGTGTCGGTATGGGCATTGAAGTCCCCCAGGACCAAGGTCCTAGAGGAGCGCAATGCCACCACCAAGATCAGCTCCGCTAGAGCAGAGAGGGATGCTGCTGGGCAGGAAGGGGCTCGGTACACCAGCAGCATCCCCCAAGTTGCCCCCAGCCAAATCAAACACCGCATGTAGGGCCTCAATCCCAGGGACATCTGGAACTGGATACCTCCTAACTGACCACGTCTCTTTAAAAATAATAGCTACGCCACCTCCTTGGCGCGGGGCTGATGCTGCACGGCATACCCAGCTGGAACGAGATCCACCAAAATTGGCCCCGCCTCCTCATCCAGCCAGGTCTTCGTTATACATGTGAGGTCTGCTGCCCCGTCCAGGATCAAATCCCAGATTATCGGGGCCTTATTAACTACGGACCTCACATTCAACAGCATTAGCCTGCCACCGTGAGACCCTGGTACCAACTCCCCTGGACCTTCAGCTGGCGGGCAGGCTCTCTCAAGCTCCACAAGGACCTTAGAGCCCCTGGGCGCCCGAGCCCTCTGCCCCCATCGACCACACCGTCCACGACCCGCGACAGTCCCAATAGCCAACCCCTCCCCCCCATCCACATTGCCCTGACCCCCTCCCATACTCTCACCATGAGGGAGAACCTCCCCCCCCCCAATNCCCATTCTCTCACCATGAGGGAGAACCTCCCCCCCCCCAATTCCCCCATCAGACCGGACACCCTGCTGCCACCAAGGGCCAGCACAAGACATCTGCCCTCCCCACACCTGTTCACCCAAAACCATCAAAGCTCCCAATCCCCTCCCCCAAACCCTCTCCTTCCCCCCTTCCCCCTCATACCCGAACCCACTCCTCTCACGAGGAAGCTCATTTCCCTCCCGCCCCGCACCTTTCACTTCTGCCACCAAAGGTTGGCGCTGGGGAACTCACCCACCTACCCTTTTCCCCAACCTGCCCCTCTCCACCCCCCACATCCCTTAAAACACAAGTAAGAGAACTCAGCTGCATAATAACCCTCTGGTCCCCCTACGGGCCCCGAAGGGCCCTTTGGCCGTAGCCCTTCGGCTCGCAGCCCTTGCTCTCCTGTTCTTCATCTTAATTTCCTCTCGGGTTAGCAGATTTTTTTTTTTTTGGGGGGGGGGGGTACCTGTGGAGGGAAGCCAACCCTGGAAGCATATTCCTGCTTGTTCTTGCCACGAGTATTCATTCTGTAAGGAGACTTTTCCTTGGAGCCAGTAATTACCTGTATTTCCCTGTGCTATTTTTTCGAAGGCATGTTATTTTTTTGAAGACCACCTCTCTCGTTACAGCCCAGTTCTCCTAAAGATTTTATATTGCATGTAGTCCTGTGTTTGTGACTTTTGCAACATAATGATATCACAGTTTCATTAAGTAGAAGGAGTGAATCTTTTTGAAGCATAGCTTTTTGCAAAGAAGTCACAATTGTAAAAACATAACTGTAAGGAAAATAAGAGGTAACAGTAAATACATGTTTGCTAATTCTGGCAAGTTTCTTACAGAATCTAAAAAGTGACATGATAAATGATAACATCTTATTCAGCAGCACCTTGTGCTTGTGTGAAATCAAGTGTTGTGTAGCAAATATAAATATTGATAGCAATACAGAGCTTTGTTGCAAGAGGCATGAACTTGATTCCGTGGGCAGTCTCTCAGACTTCCCATATCTGGATACTTCTCTCTTAATATTTTCTTTACTGTTACCATTGTGATCTAAGCCACAGTGAGAGTACTTTGAAACTCGGATAGTAATAGTAGGAAACTTCAGGACATGGTCATAGTGGTCTGTTGCTTTCCCATTTGCGATGGGTTCAGGGTCTGATAAAGAGCTGGTGCAGCATATTTTAACAAGACAGACCAACGTTGACTATACTGTGAAGTAACATATGAAACTATATGCATAGATAAAAAATGAGAGAGAACTGGTTTGGCAGAAGCACTGCAGAAAAAGATCTGGGGCTACTAGTGTATCATAGATTGAACATGATAACAGTGTGCTGTTAAGAAGGCAAATGTTACTTTAGGTTGTATTAATAGAAACATTGTCTGTAACACAGGGGAAGTGATTGTGCCACTGTGTACTGCACTGATTGGGCTTCATTTGAAGTACTGTATTCAGTTTTGGACATCCTTTTGTAAGAAGGTTGTAAGCAGGGCTGTAAAAGTTTTATAAATAATTTACTAGCCAGGCAAAAGAGACTACTCGCCAGGCTAGGACTTGCAGTTGGGAACTGGACTCTAGGCTGTAAAAACCCAGCTTGCCAACTCAAAAGGTATCCTCATCTGAGGTAAGCAGCTGGGTGGATTATTACAGCTGGGCTATAGAGAAGGTACAGAGGAGAGGTTGAAGGAACTGATTGGTTAGTTTAGAGAACCAGGCTCAGCTCAATATACAGCAGCAGGCAAAAAGGCAAACAACGTTAGGAATTATTTGGAAAGGAGAAGAGAATAAACTAGAAAATATTATAATGTCGCTATGTAAATCTGTGGTGCAACCACACCTGTGATCAGGTGTGGTTGTTCCATCTCAAACACATTTATAGAAGAACTGGAAAAAGTGCAGAGAAGGGCAACAAAACTGATCAAGGACATGGACGGCTCATGACAACTCAGATGGAATATGACAGAAGTTTACAAAATCATAGGTGATATGGAACAAGTAAAGAGGGAGCTGTTATTTATCCTCTCTCTCTAATACTACTAGAATTAGGGAAAACACTCCATGATTCTAACTGAAACTCTCTAAGGTAGATGAAACTGCTGTAAGAGCTGATTTTATTTATTTATTTATTTATTTAATGCATTTATACCCCGTCCCTCCTGCAAGCAGCTCGGGGCGGCTAAAAATTTTCAAAAAATAAAACAACCTTAAAAACATTTAAATCAGTTATAAAAATCTTACAAATAAAACAATAATAACAAATAATAAAGAAGGGTAGGGGGATAAAAAACCCACTAACCCACCCTCCCCAAAGGCCTAGGCAAACAGCCAGGTTTTATAAACACGCTGGAATGTTAAAAGGCTTGGGGCCAGGCAAGCTTCCTCCAGGAGGGAATTTCAAAGGTGCGGCCCGGCCACCGAGAATGCCCTCTCCATTGTGCCCCCCCGCTTAACATGGGGAACCTCCAAGAAGGCACCCCCGGCAGACCGAAGGAACCACCCTGGGGCGCGGAGGGCGAGGCAGTCTCTAAGGTAGGAGGAGCCGAGACCATAAAGGGCCTTTTAGCTAGTTGAAAGTTATACTTAAAGTTGTTATGATTGGATCACTGTCAAACTAACAGAGATAGCAAATGATGATCTGCGGAGTTCTGTCCTGGCTCTGGAGGACATCAATTTGGTCATTAAGGGGATGAAAGAGTGGGGACTCAAGAGCATAGAATGTAGCTTTAGAGTTACAGCAGGTCATAAATTGGATACAAGTTAACAATGGTACGCTGTTTCAGAAAAGGCAGCAGTCAGTTTGGGATACATTGTGTGCAAGACATGGGACATAATGATTCCTTTCCTACTGACTAAGCCACAGCTGTAGTAGGGTGTTCTGCTTAGGCCACTACAGTTTAAAAAGAGAGAAAATTGGACAGAATTCAGGGAATAACCAAGATGATACAGTATGATTTCCTTGAAATGGAAAGTAGTATGCTTCACACTTCTGACAGTTTTATTTTATTTTTTGTGACAGGCATTGTTCCACAAACATTACACTTGTTTCCAACTTGTTCTTTCTTTCTGAACCTCCTCCCCCCCCTCCCAAAAAAGTAACTATACATACAATGGCCACATTTCTGAAAAAACTCCGTAACCAACATCTCCCATTTGTTGCCTGATAGATACTGAACACTTACAAAAATGTCTCCCTACACAGATAGTCTGTCAGCCAGACCCCCAAATGATTGAAAATAACTTCATGTGGAGGAAGTATATGCAGCTGGTATAGAAATGTCCAGTATGGTCCTTATATTAAGAAAAAGCACGCTGCCCATCCTGAAATGTTAGCTTTTTCAAAATGGCGGCTTTAAACAAAATGGCAGTCAGAAATCTGAAAAGTCAGGTAACATTGGAACTATTTGTCCAAAATTCATGGTCGTGGAGTTTGTCATAGGATTTTGGGGGGCAAGGATTCAATTTTTACACACAGTAACACAATGTAACTTTTAATTCTCTTAGTAATTACCATGAAATGTATATGTATGTATTTTAATCATATACTGTAATAGTTTGGTGTTTTTTTTAAAAAAAATTTATAAACTTGAAAGTATGTGTTGTTCATATAATGCCACTGTCTTCACCACTGTCATCTTGATCTTGGGAACCAGAATCTTCATCATTAACCTTCTCCATGTTCTCGCATGTTATCGGTACAGGTAAGTCTAGCCTAGACACAGAAACAACAATCTTTGTTGCATTTTTGTTTATAATTGCAGGACAATAACGCAAATATTTCTTCTGGTGCTGGTTTTCCATCAATCCACTGAATGTGAATGTTTGAATCACTTACAACCCAGCCGTGCCCATTTGGAGATGGAATATCAGGTTTTGGATGAAGAGCTCTTTGCCACACAGCAACCTAATAATTTGCTCTGTGAATGTGCACTGTCAATGAGGAGCAGCATGGTGGTAAATCTTCTGGCCAGACTGCACACCCTTTCACACAATATAGCTCATCATAGCACAATAAGTTGATGTCTTTTGAGTCATTATTATTTTATAACTGGTGTATCAGTTCTTCCAAAGCAATGAATGTATCCTCATCTGTCTCCCACTTTGATCCAAGAGGAGTGAGAGCACTGACATGCTTACTTGATTTCATTACAATCTTCAGTAATGTCAGTTGTCCTTTACCAGACAGTGCTGACACACCCAGATATGGCATGAAGACCAGACAGTTCCAACAAAAATTCAGACATGTCAATGTCTTCTAAAAGTAGAGATTTAAAATTTTCTACAAGTAAGGCTGCTTTTAAACGTTCGTGGCAAACGCGCATAAAATCACAATGCATGTAAGTATGTCGCATGTGGGATTTAGACATGACATTTTGCGCGTTAAAGCCAGTTGCTTTAACGACATTGGGGTATTTAATTTGCGGCTTTAAAAGAACGCACGATCAGGTTTAACGCGCGAATTGTCATGTCTAAATCCCCCCCCCCCCACGGCATATTTACACTCAGCGTGATTTTATGAAGCGTGTTCGCCGCGCACATCTAAAAACAACCTAAGTCACACTTCGCTATTGACTGCATGGCAGGAGGGGCGGGGTAAAAATTTACTAAATAAATAAATAAATAAATAAAAATAAATAAATTTAAGCCCTTTCCGAAGCAAATATAATTACTACTTTGAAGGGCCATGTAGTGATAGAGCAAAATAACTGCCACAGTGGTGTCATCAGCATGAAGAATAAATGATTGTCTCAGGGAATAGCATGCAGAATTATGCATGTATCAGCTTCTTTGTGTGTGCTGCGTAGGTCTGTAATACTGATGTCATCTTTTCTGATTCTCCGACACTCCTCTTCACATGTAATGTAAAAGTT
This sequence comes from Sphenodon punctatus, assembly GCA_003113815.1. Classification (NCBI taxonomy): domain Eukaryota; kingdom Metazoa; phylum Chordata; class Lepidosauria; order Sphenodontia; family Sphenodontidae; genus Sphenodon; species Sphenodon punctatus. The sequence continues at coordinate 2,130,998 of QEPC01010167.1, forward strand.
CCTTATCACTAAATCATTCTGTGTACGCTTTCTTCTTCCATTCAGAAACTAAGAACTTCACTAGTTCAGTTTTATTTTCTGATTTTTGTAAGACGGAATGCCAAGCTGATATGGCATATGATCCCATAATGTTCTTGTACAGCATCGAAGAGGCAGCCCTTGATCATTTCTTTCTGCAAACTTGATCAAAATGTTGCAGTGCGCTTTAAAAATTACATCCACTCGTTGACTACATGTACATGTAATTTTGTTGAAAATCTGCTGTACTGATACAGAAAACGTAATGCCTTTTCTGACCGTTTTCTGGAGTAGAGCCATACCATCATATATAAGGACCACAGTTTTTGGATATTCTTCCTCTGTTGGAACATGTCAGAGTTTCTGAACTGAGCAAGGATGGCCATTTTTGCAAAGAGTGTACGATCTTGTCTGAGAGGAATGTCTTTATCTTTGCATCTCACTTTCACAACTGTTTTCAGATTTTTAAATGTTTTCAGGCTTAATTTGGGTAGTGTTTGGAAAAATTCCTTTTCCGGTGTTGGTGAGCATCTTTCTTTAATCAAGGATATAAACTTTTCTGCACCATATTCCCTAACATGCAAAAGATTATCCTTAACAGCAGCACTAACGACTTTTCCTGTGGAGAGACAAATTCAGTACCCACCCATGGGTGTGCAACAATGTCATTGATCACATCAAGAATACTGTTCACCACTGCAACATCTGTTGTGATGTATCCGAGTGACAGCTCTTTGTGGCTGTACTTGTTTGAAGAAGGTTACGTTAGGTGGTCATGTATGTTTTTTGTGACGGCAGAAGCCGTGAGTTCTGAGTTGCTGAATAGTTCTCACTTTTTATTATATTCTTATTATATTATATTATTATCAATAGCTGGATAGTTAGCACTGAAACCAATGTGAGTTCAACTAGGTCAAGAAAGATCTACCAAAACTTGACTAAATCACTAACTGTATTTTCTAAGTTGTCGATGAATTTCAACATTTGATTTTGCCACTGAGTTACATGTGCACTATTGCATCTTATTTGGCAGCTAAATACAACCTTTCTCTTGTATAATGCTATATGATTAAAATACATACAAGTTTCATGTTAATTACTAAGAGAATTAAAAGTTACATTGTGGTGTTGCGTATAAAAATGGAATCCTTGCCACCCCAAATCCTAAGATCGACTCCAAGACCATGAATTTTGAATGAGTAGTTATAAAGTTAAGTGACTTTTCAGATTTCTGGCTGCAATTTTGTTTACAGCTGCCGTTTTGAAAAAGCTACCATTTCAGGATGGGTAACATGCTTTTTCTTAATGCAAGGACCACAGTGGACATTTCTATACCAGTTGCATATACTCCCTCCACATAAAGTTTTCCGTGCTGACTGACAGTCTAAAAAAGCAGGCGTGAACGATGTGGTCTTCAGACTTCATCCAGCACTGTCAATCATTCTTACGCTTCCAGACTTCAAATAAGTTGACATTGGAGGCTGCATGTGCGTTCAGAAGGAGCAGGTTTAAGTGCAATTTAATAATTTGTGAGTAGATCACTCATGTAAAGGCTACACATGGGAATCTGGTCATGTGCGGGTTTTCTCGTGCACTAAAAGGGAATTCGTGCATTCTGATGGGCGCTAATCCTCGCAATTAGAAAGCTGTGGTGGCGATTGCGAAAGTTCCCGCCCCGCCAATGTAACATCGCAAAGCAGCTTAGTCTCTTTATGCTTCAGTTTCTTCTCTGTAAAATAGGAGTGTTAGTACTTTTCTGACTCACAGGTTGATGTGAGGAATTCCACAGAGGGTGAGGCATTCAGATATTACAGTGAAAGGTAGAATCCAAGTACCCAAGAGCGAGTCGCTCAACATGGCAAGTAGGGCCAGTTTCTTAATTCTGTTATCTGCTGTTAACTATGGCCATTTTTACACGGGACACGTCCACGGAGGTCGACCCCCACCCACCTGAGTGCTCGACTGTAGGGTGGGTGGGTGGGTGGGTGCACGTTCCAATGACCCACACGCTGCCCACTCATGTTAACTGGAGGGGAAAAAAAGTCTCTCTAGTAGATCTTTTATCTGGGCTTCCCATATGCGGGCCCTTCTCTATTCTGAACATACTTTATGAACCTCTGTCAACAGGCTGCTTTCAGGGGATGTAAAGCATGCCTGGAATAGAAAGCCATGGTCAGCACTGAGTGGCTGATTACTGATCAGAGGTTCATTGCTGACAGCAGTGGCAAACAGATCAGCACTGATTAGCTGTTAAGTACTGTCCCTGCTCAGCGGCTGATCACAGCAGCCTTGCCTCCCATAACCCAACAAGTAGCTTGTCCCTCCAGGATGCCTACAAATATGAAGAGTTATGCTGTGTTTGAAAGGATCTGCCAGAGATGGGTTCTTTCAGAAAACATCACTTGACTTCTGGCTTTCATATGCCAAAGGGAAATGTACATTTGTAAACAGTTCATCAGATCCTCAGTGAACTGATTGGGGTAAATCATTGTTTCTCCATTGATATCAGTGACACTGTGCTAATTTACCCCAGCCAAGGGTCTAGCATGCCTTTTTAAAAACAACTACCTACCTGCCTAACAAGCAATGTATTCAATAAAAGACAAATTATAAAATGGTGTCCATGCTGATCTTGCTTAAAAGCCATGGAAGCTCTCATGGCAAGCTTCACAACACTGCCCATAATTCATTTTAATGACAAAAGTTTTTCAGAAGTTGATCTTATGATTTAGTTAAACAGGCTTTAAAAATCACATTTGTCTATTTATAAGGCCTAGAAATGTCACACTGTATCTTTGTTCAGCCCTATGTACTCTGATTGTGTGTGTGTGTGTGTGTGTGTGTGTGTGTGTGTGTAGGGAATGATATGGGAAATTTGTTTTTGTGGAGAAGTGGATTGTTCTAAAACCACCTGTCAGAAGAAATCTCTGATTTTATATTTTGAACTGATTGACATTTTTAATCATTGAGAGAACGTTACTTTGATGTGGTAATTCTTCTGTAGGGACTGATGGCTTCTTACAGGATCTGCTACACTCTATTCAATTAGAGTCTCAAAATATTAACATATAGTTGGCATTTATTTTACTTAGATACTTTGTGGTATGCATGTGATTCAGAAAAAAAGGATGAATGCAAAACGTTGCGGTCCAGATAGATACTACTCTTGTTTAGACATGCAAACGTTTTGTTCTCAATTACGTATCTAGATTGTACCTTCTAGTAGGCTGGCTAAATAAGAATTTAAATGGAACAAACTGTGCATTACATACCACTTAAAGAGCTTTGTACAAGAAAGGCACAGTTACACTGATGAAACTGTATGTTTCAGTGGCATGTATGTTTGAAAAGATGTCAACTTTAAAGTATTCAAATTAGAGGTAAATATTTTTCCTTTTCTTCACTGATGAAGTTTTTTTTTTTAAAAAGCTGATTTTGGCTAGGGGTGGTTTTGGTATTTTCTGTAGCTTGATGTCTAGACTGTATCACGATTCTCATCAGAAAATTTGGCATATCTGGTAGAAAAATGATCGCATGAAAATATTTGAAAGAAAATGTCAGATTTTTTTTTTTTCAAAATGGTCTGGGTTTTTTAAAAAGGTGACAGTTCATTATCTTTGATACTCAATTTTAGCAAGTCTCCAAAAGTCCAACAATTTCAAAGAAAAAATCAGTGCAATAAATAATGATGTATGTCTTCTGTAGCAGTAGTGGCCAGCTGTAACAAAATAGGAGACTCAAAAACAGCAGGCAAAGAAGAGCATTACCTTCAGAAAACTGAAGGTCTTATCAAGAATTCAGCTGCCCCATTTGGGGCCTAGAGGAACAAGCTAAAATAAGATTTTTTTTCATTGAAATTTCATTTTGCTGCCAAGTTTCAACCCAGCTCTAGTGTTAGTATATTTGGAAATAACGTTACAACACTAGGTTTGGGTCTCTTCTCAGACAGATAAATTACATACCTAGAAACTGACAAGATTATACATTTGGGAACATGCAATACATTTTCAGTGTGCTTCCCCAGACTTTCATTACTACTGAGTCAGGCATCCCTTGATATTGTGTATTGATCTGAAGCATTATTGTGGAAGGAAAATTCTGCCATATGATGCATCCACTGTAGTACCCTGGGTTTTGCATAAACATGCTTTGTAAACCCCTTGTCAGTTGAAACCTCAGGTAACATCAGTACGTTATAATTCGTTTTCAAAATAATTTTTCTTCATTTGTTCTGAACTGAGGAGGGGAGGTGTGCTTTTGTTATGTATGTGCACAAGACAGTGAATATAGGGGAAGCGCCACAACATAAAAGAAATGGCATTTTCATAGTTGGAAGAAAAATGTATAGGTTGTAGATAATGCCTGTCCCCCTGAATTAAGAAAAAGCCTCTCTGTATCCCTTCTTTTGACTGGTTTGTTCCAGATGACATGGACACTGAAAGTAGGTTTTGATTTATTTAAGAACATTTTATTCTACCAGTTCTCTGTAGATTTCTTATATGACCCTTAAAGTATATGAACACCCTTATCACTGTAATATCTTAACATCTCCACAGTCATGTTTTTATTTTATTTTTAAACTTTACTTACATTTCCTATCCCGCCCTTCCCTAAAAAGGCTCAGGGTGGCTAACAACAGATATAAAAACAACCCATAAAAATGGTAGAATACAAAAACAACCCCTAAAACCCTCAACCCTCCCACAACCCCCCACAAAGCCCACCCAATACCACCATCCCATTTCCCAAGTCCAACTCCCACCCTCACAAACCTACCCCCACCCACCCACAAAAACCCCTATCCCTTCCCACCAAATGCCTTTACAAACAAGAAGATCTTACACCACCTCCGGAAGATGCCCAAGCTCAGACTCAAGCAGACCTCCGGGTGAAGTGAGCTCCTTAGTATCAGGGCAGCAGCCAAGAACACCTCCCTGCGAGCCCTCATTGTACGAACAAGACTAATGGACGGTACCCACAGGGAGGTGCTCCCAAATGATTGCAGGGACTGTGATAGGATGTGGAAGGACAGGTGGGCTCTAACACATGTGGGACCCACACCGTTTAGGGCTTTAAAGGTCAAAACCAGCACCTACAGTTGTGCCTGGAAAGCTTTAGGCCACCAGCGCAGACTATGGAGCATCGATACAATGTTCTCCTGAAGCCTCACCCCTGAAAGGAGGCAAGTGGCCCCATTCTGAACCAGCTGCAGCTTCCAAATAGTCATCAAAGATAGCCCCACATAGAGCGCATTGCAGCAATCTAGCCTCGAGGTGATGAAAGCATGGATGATGGTGGCCAGATCTGATTTAGAAAGAAAAGGCCACAGCCGCCTCACCAGATGCAGTTGGTGAAAACCACTCCTGGTCAGCACCCCAACCTGACAATCCAGGCCGAGCAAGGGATTTCGAAGTACTCCAAGGCTGCTAACCTGATTGACCAGAGGGGGCCAGACTCCATCAATAAATGGAGTCCCAATGCCCTCCAAGCCGCAAGGCTGGCCAACCATCATCACCTCAGTGTTGTCTGGATTCAGCTTCAGTCAGCTCACCCTCAACCAGGCCCCAACAGCAGCCAGGAATCAGGTAAGCACCGAGACTGTAGGGCCTGGGTCAGATGAAAAAGAGAGGTAGAGCTGAGGGTCATCAGCATACTGATGGCACTTCACCCCAAACCTCTGAATGACCTCACCCAGCGGACTCATGTACATGTTGAACAAGAGGGGAGACAGAATAGAACCCTTCAGGACCCTACGGAGGAGGTCCCGAGAAGATGAGGAGCAATCGCCTATCATCACTCTCTGGGATCTCCCCAACAGGAAGGAGCAGAAACACTTGAGTGGTCCCACACACACACACCGTCAGGTCCCGCAGTCGTGTGAGAAATACTTTGTGATTAACTGTATCAAAGGCCACCCAACGATCTAACAGAATTCCCCTTGTCAATCTCCAGGTGCAGGTCATTAACCAAGGCCACACGCATGCTGTGTTCGTGCCATTATCAGGATGGAAGCCTGACAGGAATGGGTCCAGGAATCCAGTGACAGCGAGATGAGCCTGGAGCTCTCAGGCAGCCACCCATTCAATAACCTTCCTTAAAAAGGGAAGGTTAGAGACAGGCCAATGTCTGGTTGGGGAGTCAGCATCCAAAGATGGCTTCTTAAGCAGGGGCCGGACAACCACAGTTTTCAGAATCTCAGACACCCTACCCTCCCAAAGGAAGGCATTAACAACTCCAGCCAGCAACAGCCACAGCATCTCCTGGCTGGCTTTCACCAGCCAGGCTAGGCAAGGGTCTAGTTCACAACTGGTTGCCTTCACTGCCCCAGGCAGTGAGCAATACCAATTGAAACTGACCCAAATAAACAGGACAGGACCAAGCTTCCATAACCTCAAGCTCTGACTCTGCAGGTAAAATGGCAGCACCCAAATCATGGTGAATATGAACGATTTTGCCTGCAAAGTAGTTAGTAAAAATGTCAGAGTAGACATTAGAATAATAGAAACATAGAGTTGGATGGTATTTCAGAGGTCATCTAGTCCAACCCCCTGCTCAGTGCAGGAAATCCACAGCTACAGCATCCCTGACAGATGGCCGTCCAGCCTCTGTTTGAAAACCTCCTTAGATGACTCCATTTCCGGTCAGAGGCAGACAGGTTTTATGGACTTTAATACTGACAGCACCTGTTGTTTATTACAATTTCCTTGGTTTACAGATGAGGAATTGAGAGAGAGATCGAGAGATCAAGTAACTTGCCCAAGGTTGCACAGGAAGCCTGAGCTGCCAGCAAAAATCTGGTCAAATGCATCTCAGCCCAGTACCCTTAAGCTGTCGTGTATGGCATGTATTTTTTACATCCAGTTTTAAATCATTTTTACCTAGGGCATCCAAGACTGGTCTCTATAATAAACTTTCATAGTCCAAGTGGCCAGCAAAAATCTTTTAAGCCTGTCATGAAAAACAAAAGTTGTATATGGCTTTGCAGACATACAACTTTGAGGCTGACAACAAATTTAAAACATTTCTTAACATAGCATAGGACAGGCTTACATTTTGTGTGTGCATGCATATTCCTCAATAATCTGGATCCCTTGTTCTGCTGCTGTGAAATATTTTAAAAACATGGGGGGGAAAAGATAAATACTTTTTAGATCAAAAGACCAATAGGCTTATTTTGGGAGGCCAAAGGGAAACTGCAAACCTCTTTTTGAAGAGACTTATTTCAGACTGTTTGGTCAAAAGGAAATGCCTGGGAGCGGGAATGGATGCCAGCATTATTTATGTGGCTGCTGTGTGCAGTGGTTGTTAACTTTTGGGATGCACGGAATCCAAAGGGTGGCACATGGTAGCATATCTGTTTTCCTGCTATGCAGGCTTTCCCCATTCCCATGATTTTGGCACACAACATTTTTGAAAGCTTTAACTTTTTTATTTTAAGGTCCACATTTAGTTTAAAATCTCCTAATTCCAGTTTAAACCCATAAATGAAGCCATACATTCTGACAAGTATTCCTCCCCCCCACCCCCACCCCAAAAAAAGAGAGTGATTCTGTGGCTAATTCCTGTGGATATTATAGCAGAAATGTTTTGGCCTGCCTACCTTACTGAGGCAGACTGACCTGTCAGGTTAAATGTCCCTTCTTACTAATAGGAATAGAGACTTCTCCTGAAAGAATAAATATAGTAATTAATGTCTTTTTGGTCTCAGCCATCTTCATGGTTTCCATTTTGAGTGACTGTGGCAGGAGTTCCAAATCTGCTTTTGTTGTTTAGGATTTTTCATGGTCTTGCTTCTCAATAGGCTTTTGAATAAAATCTACATAATTCAGCACAACTTCCTTTGAGGTTAGTTTTACAAATATTTCTGAGAGTTCCATGCAAATTAAATTACATTAAACTGCAGAGTTGGAGGACTTTGCTTAAGTGAAAATTAAGAATAGTGTCTTAAACTTTTGCTATTAGGCACGCTTAAAAGGCAACTTCCTTAAACGCCTGAGGAGGAAACTGTATAGACCACATATCCAATTCTTTGTCAGTTCATATAATTAGGATGGAGATGATTGCATAATATTTCCTCCTTCAAAGAGCATGAGAGACCAATATTGCCAAGAAGAAGAAGATGGGGAACCTTTTCAACTACGCTTGTAGTGAAAATACTTGATGGATACTATAGGGGCGAATTCACACATGCAGCAATTATCTGGATTTTTAAAAACTGGTTCTCAATAGTTCGCTGTTAACAAGTCCTGTTGCATTCACATGCATGCCATACCGATTTTAAGTACAGCGAAATAATGCATTCAGACCTTCTTGTAGTACGTGCTTACCCGGCTGCTCAGTACGTTTCAGTTACAGGAAGTGGCCTGTGGGGAGCCAGAAGGTTGCTACTTTGTAGCAAAGTACAACTTTGCTACAACCTTTGCTACAACTTTGCAACAACCTTTGCTGCAACTTTGCAAACTTTGCAACAACCTTTGCTACAACCTTTGTAGCAAAGGTTGCTACTTTGTAGAATCAGGGAATAAAAACGGAGAGCCTGAGGCTGCTGGAAAGAAGCCCCTCGCATAGTGAGGCGCGCTGCTTCTCTCCCTGGTTTCTTTCCGGTATCCCGCTGCTGCTACTGCTGCAGCACTACGGTAGAGGCAGAGGCAGATGATTGAAAGTCCCTTGGAGGGAAGAACTTTTTTGGGGAGAAGCATGGAGGGGAAACATGGAGGGGAAGAACTTTTTTGGGGAGAAGCTGGCTGCAGCCTGCACCCAGCGAGGCAACTACAGGGCTCCAGCTGGTCTCACTGCTTCCGGTAGGGGCAGGAGTAAAACAGCGCACTTGGAAGCACGGTTGCATTCACATCAGAAAAGATTACACACTAGTTAAAACCAGTACGATGTTGCTTTCACACTGCTGTTAAGTGCGGATTTATTGAAAACGGACAGCAAAAAGGTAGGTTTGAGTAGCTTTTCAACACGCATTGCTTTAGTGCGATATTGACTCCATTTAATCGAATTTAAGTGTTCAGACAGGCATGAAACATTCGGGTTTTTTTTAAAATCGCACAAATCAGAACGTCTGAATCCCCCCTAAGTAAATGGATGTAGGATGTAAAGTTGCCTCAATAGTCTTTTCCTGAATATTTTACAAAAGCAATGTGTAACTTTGTTATTGATATGAATGTATGTAAATGAATGGGTCCCAAACTCACCTTCTTGGGTAACCAATTTTCTTTCCCACCCTCTCTTTTTCATTCATCATGCTTCTTCCTGTCTTTCTGTAATGCTAAACTTCAAGGCTTTGATTGTGCCAGAGTGTCAGGTTGTATCTTGTGTCTCCCGTATTTTCATGCTCATATTAACAGCTGATGCGTAAGGGTGTTGATGGCCTATGAACGTGTTGAAATTGATTGTCTGTCATAGGTGCTGAGGAAATAATCTCAGCAGTAACTGTTTATTTTAAAGGCCATTAGGCCATCTCAGATTAAAGTCTGAATTATTGTGGTGAGACTTGAAGACATCGAAAGCCTTTACTCCCTGTGGTGCAAGAAACACAAACCAAACCTATGTAATACCTCAAGTCTATGGGGGCATCTGTTTGATTGCTGGACTTTATGCTACATGTATCAATCCAGGAAAAGTGAGCTGTGATTTATGAATTATCTTGTATGTGTGCAGCCTGTCATAGGAGTTGGACTCAGAGTTGAAAGATGAATTCAGAAATTATTTGTTGTTTCTTTTCAGTTAGTGTCAGCAGACTGAAGTCTTCAAGATTTTTGATGTTTTAAATTTCAGTGGTGATGTCAACTGCTATTGAAGGGGACACCCACATTGAATGATTTTGGCTAGCAAAGGAAGTATGTTCAATACCAATGTGTCAATTTATTCATAAACATATTCACATGACAAAACCATATGTTGGTCTGTAAAATGCATTAAGGGACTGCTTTGTTGTGGTGTCCATCTCTTACATTCCCTTACCCACAATCCTCTTCAGTACAATTTTATATAGAAGTAGAATTTCCTTTGGCTTTTCTTTTTTGGCAATATTTGTCTCTGGCATTTTTGAATCCGAGGCATGGGTATGTTACTAGTCATCGTCATGCTAATTATAGGAATTAAAAAAGAAACAGATGTGTGGTGTATACATTTTCTTCCTCAGGCTTTTCAGGAAATTGCTATATATAGTGCATCTAATAATAAAGAGTGCATGTAATGAAACATTTGTTCTGTTCATTCTTGGTAAATTGAGTCCAGTATGCTGGATTGATGGCTTCCTGAGAATGAATACCTTACTACCCACGAAACAGGAAGCACATAATCGGTGACAATGCAGCCTTCCCTTACCAATGTGATTCACCTTTACAATGTATTTGAGAGGACATCTGACCTCACATCTCCCTATTGTGTCTTCTGATGTGGACAACATAATCTTGCTAATTCTGTCCTGTTGTTTCTGCTCCCGTAGCCTGGGGGCCAGGAGAGAGAAACACTGCAGAAGAAGCAGGAACAAGATGACAGAGACTCTTGATACAGCTGGAATAAAGATCCCTGTCGTAGCTAAAGCCTGTCTCCATTGTCTTGGATGAATACGGGCACAATATACTAAACCTCCCATGCCAAGTATAAACTTTCTAGTGACTTTAGTGCTCGTGGTTGCAAAAGACAGATGATCCCACTCTTTATTAGACAGACATGGCGCAGGCAATAACCAAGTAACCTTCATCCCCTACATAGCCTTAATAACGTATCTCATTCTTGACACGTAGTGCATCTGTTTATGCCACGTTAGAATTTTATTTTTCTCTCTGAAATAACCAAGGATTTGAACTTGATCTTGTAAATCATTGTGCTACCTATTGGCCTTTCTACATTATTTTAATAAGTGGATTAGGTCTGGATTTGCACTTTCAGTGCAGTCGTATGCATCTCTCTCTGCCTGCAATCTAGTCTGGACTAAAAAGCCCCGGCTTGACCAGTGTGTGCCTGTGTTCTGAGGGAAGGGCCAGTTTGCAGCTGTGCCACGTAGGCACAGAAAATGCTGTAACATACAAACCCTGCATAGTTGCTCACCACCATCAATTTCCATGGACATGAATGAGCCAAAGAGCTGACAGATGATTGGAAGCCTGAGGGATATTCCAGCTGGACCCATCTTCCAGGGAATTTCCTCTCTCCCCCTTGATTGGGCCCTCTGAAACACTTCCTTGCCCATTTTCTTTGCTTTGCCAAGTGGTCTTGTTGTTCATCTGGATCTGATTTTTCTGTTTCAAGGAGGATGATTTCCCCTAGTGGGGCAAAGGGAAAAATAGAGCACTTCAGTCACAAAGACATCCTGTCTTGCACTGAAAGAAGATCCTTGTGCCTAATTAAATTCATAAATTAGCCGGAGCTGTAACACCACCACTTTAACACAAAATGGAGGTAATACAATCGCCCTGGCCCTTTCTGCCATTGTAATGGATCCTGACCAGTGATTAATGTGCCCCTGTACACTTTACATTTGGCTTCATTATGGTTGTGCACAAGCTGATGTGCAGACAGAGTTGACAAGGCTGTGTTAAGCTATGAAATTATCGATAGCATAAGAGCGGCTGCCAGTGGTTTTTTCTTCTCTGGTTCCTTCGCTCTCCTGCCCTTGTGTTCCGAGGTCGTTACCCAGCTGACGCCTCTGCAGCTGCACCCACAGCAAACAGCTGGTGGTATCGGCAGTGGTGGTGAGTGATGCTGATGCCAACTGTTCTTGAAGTGGATTGCATTCCTTATGGGAGCTGCACCATATCCGTGAGAGCGCTGCTCACTAGGTCCAGAGGAGCTGTAAAAGAATGAAAAATCCTGTATGTTTTATAGTCTCCCTTCAGTTTTCTTCTTGTTTCTGTCCCTTTTCATCTCAAAGATGGATGGAATGAGCTGGGCTTCTTTTTTTATATATGTTAAAGAAAGGACTTCTGAAAGGAGAAAGCGGACTGTAATTTTTTTTTATTTTTTTTAAAAAAAACACAAAATATTAAAGCAAACAAAGATAAAGCAACTTTCTCTTAACTGGAATCCCTACCCAACAAACACACACACACACTCTCTTACACTTTTAAAAATATAACTTGGATCTCTAGCCGGTTTACATGTTGTGTTTGGCAGGTCATTAATAGAGCAATTCATGAACGCTTTTCAATATCCACGAATTCATTCATTATGGACTCTGATGGCATCAGCGTCCTGATTGCGACATAGGTCTTGTTCTGCCTCCAAGTATCTTTGGGATAAGATAAACACAGGTTCTTTTTCGAGCGGTTCCATGATTCTCACTCATGGGACCTATGTGATAAAACTCTTCCCGGAATGCCTGGAGGTTATCTCTTTAGCAGCAATTCAGATTTGGCAATAATAATGTTAATAATAATAATAATAATTAATACATGATAAGTTTAGATTCAATCTTAGAGTTTTTATTACTTAGTATTCTAGCACCCGCAGACCCTGCCTGCAAATGAAGGCCAATCTGCCAAGAGGGAGCTGCACTTTTCTCCTGGGGATCCTGGTTGTTAGTGAAGCAATTACAGTGAAGACATTGAGAATGGAGTATTATAGTTACATACATAGCTAGTATCATTGTTAAGACCATCATTGCTTCTGCTTTGGCAGACTCCTGCCGCTATGTGGTCTGTAAAGATACCGTGGCCTTTTGGAGGTGTCTGGTGCCTAACTCATCTGATATGGAATGAGTCCACTTTGTGCTGGATTTGGCTAGGGATTGTTTGGGGATCCTCTTAGTGTATCGACCGTGCCACTGCACAGTTGATTCCCTGACTGCTCCAGCTCGGAGGTGGTGTTAAGATCACCCAGACCTATTGTTCTGGATGATTTCAACATGAACAGCGAGGCCAGCCTTTTAGGAGTGGAGCAGGAGTTCATGGCCACCATGCCAACCATGGACTTATTCCAAATAATATCAGGCCCAACACATGAGGCAGGACGCACATTGGATTTGATGCTTTGCACCAGCCTGGAAATGGGGGTTCCGATTTATCAGGGGTGATGTTATACCACTATTGTCATGGTCAGATCATTACATCCTGAAGACTCAGATCCCTGCCCTCATTGGGGTGGTGAACAAGTTAGGTTGGTCCACCCCTGGAGACTGATGGATCCAATTGGCTTCCAGAACTCTCTGTGGGATATACCCACTGACCTTAACAACTGCTCTGTTGATGGCCTGGTCACTTTGTGGAATGACATTTTGACTATGGCCATTGACACGGTTGCACCCAGGCATCCACTCCCACCACTTCATCAGCACAGGTCTCCCTGGTACACAGAGGACCTGAGGCGGTTGAAGCAGGAGGGTAGGCGTTTAAACTGCAGGTGATGCTCAACTCGTGCTGAAGCTGACCGATTGCAGCATAGATTATTTTTGAAGGACTATGCCATGGGTATGATGATGGCAAAGAAAGCTTTCTTGTCCACTGTCATAGTGTCTGCAAAGTCTTTTCCAGGGGAACTGTTCTGGGTGGTGAGGGACCTGGTTAATCTGGCCTGTCTCCACCAGAAAATGAAGTCATCCATAGCCCTCTCTGACATTTTTAAAAATTACTTTGCAGACAAAATTGCTCATATTCACCAAGACTTGAACACTGCCATTTCATCTGCAGAGTCAGAGTTTGAGGTTATGGAAGCTCAGTCTTGTCCTGTTTACCTGGATCAGTTTCAGGTTGTATTGCCCACTGATGCTACGGAGGTGCTTGGGATGATGAGAACAACTAGTTGTGAATTGGATCCTTACCCATCCTGGCTGGTGAAAGCCAGCCAGGAGACACTGTGGCCCATTGTTGGCTGGGGTTGTCGGTGCCCCCTTTTGGGAGGGGAGGGTATCGGATACCCTTAAAACTGTGGTAGTCCAGCCCCTGATTAAGAAGCTATCTGTGGATGCTGAGGCTCCAGCCAGCTATTGGCCCATCTGTACCCTTCCCTTTTTAGGGAAGCTTATTGAAGGGGTGGTTGCCCGGCAGTTCCAGGCGCATCTCGACGCTGTCAGATTTCTGATCCCATTTCAGTTGGGTTTTCGTCCTGAGTATGACATGAAGACTGCGCTTGTGGCTTTGGTCGATGTCCTGCAACTGGAGATAGGCAAGGGGAATTCTACCTTGTTGATCTTGTTAGATCTTTCTGCGGCCTTTGATACAGTTGATCCCGAGGTGGTGTTGGCAGAACTACAGGACCTGGCGGGGGTGCAGGGAACTGCTCTTGAGTGGTTCCGCCCTTTCCTGTTAGGGAGATCCCAGTGGGTAGTGATGGGCGATTGCTCATCGTCTCCTCCGGACCTTCCCTGTGGTATCGCACAGGGGTCTATTCTTTCTCCCCACTTGTTCAATGTATGTTTGAGGCTGCTGGGCAAGGTAATTCAGAGGTTCAGGGTAAGGCGTCATCAGTATGCTGATGACACTCAGCTCTGCCTCTCTTTTTCATCTGACCCAGGTCCTGGTGCTTACCCGATGCCTGTCTGCTGTCGGGGACTGAATGAGGGTGAGCCGACTGAAGCTGAATCCTGAGAAGACTGGAGTGATGATGGTTAGCCTGTCCTGTGACTTAGAGGGGATTGGGACATCTGTCATTGATGGGGTCCGACCCCCTCTAGTCACTCAGGTTCATAGCCTCAGAGTGCTTTTGACTGGGCCTGGATTGTCAGGTGGCGGCAGTGGCCAGGAGCACTTTCCACCAACTCCATCTGGTGAGGAGGCTGCAGCCTTTTCTTTCTGATTCAGATTTGGTCACTGTCATCCATGCTTTCATCGCCTCAAAGCTAGATTACTGCAATGTGCTGTATGTGGGGCTGCCCCTGATGACTGTTCAGAAGCTGCAGCTGGTGCAGAATGCAGAATGAGTCACTGGGAGCACATTACAACACCAGTGCTCCAAAGTTTGCACTGGCTGCCTATAGTTTTCTGGACACAATTCAAGGTGATGGTTTTAACCTTTAAAGCCCTAAACAGTTTGGGTCCCGCGCATATCTGAAAGATTGACTATCCTACCATGCCCCTTTGTGGCCCCTGTGATCCGCCAGTGGCGCCCTCCTGTGGGTTCTGTCTGTTAACCTTGTCCATGGGGAGGGGATGCACAGGAGGGTGTTCTCAGTTGCTGCCCCCATTTTATGGAACTTCCTTCCCTGTGAGGTTTGTTTGAGCCCAAGCCTGGGCAACTTCCGGAGGTGGTGCAAAATATTTTTATTTGAAGACCATCTGACAGGCAGGGATAAAGAGGGCTTGGGTGGGGTTTTGGGGTTGAGTTGTAGGGAAGGGAGACAGTTTGAGGGGTGGGAATGTGTGTTTTTATTGTTGAGTTTTACTGTTTAGTTTTATTGAATTTTTTATGGATTGTGAACCTTACGGGAAGGGCAGCATGTAAATTCAAATAAATAAATAAATGATGGCCCCACTGAGGGAAAGCCTAGTTTCAGTCGCTGCACTAAGTGCTGTTCCATTGCCCCTCCTTTGGATCAACATGATGAATGCCTCCTCTGCCTAGTGGAGGGGCATGTCAGAAAGGCTTGCAAGAGCCTCTCCACTGGAGTGCTGAAAGACAGGAGAATAAGGTTCATGAGGTGCACACTGCAGGGAGGAGAGGAAGGACTGCTCAAGCCCCATGAGACCCAGTGCCCCAGGTTCCTCCTGCAAAGATCAGACAAATACAGGGCACTAATTATAAGCAGCCTAAGCCCATTCATGGCACCCCTTCATCCCCACATCAGCTGGGGCACTAGAAAAACCCTCTACTCAGCCACAAGACAAATTTCAGCAGCATCCACGAGACCCTGGCACTGCTTCTCATCAGATGCTAGTGGGACAGAACCAACAGCTTCAGCACCAAGAACAGTTCCCATCTGCCTCTTCAGATTCTAATAAGAATGTTTCCACCAGTTCATCGCAACCCCCAGACTCTAATGTACCATTGGGCCTCCTCTGAGTTACATAGTGTCTTTCCCAGCTACAGTGCTGTCCATGGAGAATGTAAGAAAATCTTCCATCAATGCACCATCAGCTGGCATCCACCATGCCTCAGATTCCCATCAGAACAATGAGGAAAATCTCCTTCAGGCCCAGTTTTTTGGAATCATGGTGGGTGGGGAAGTGGTTCACATAATGTGTTCCATCTTTGAGAAGCTGATGGGGCCTGCTAAAATGGTGTTGTAGACTCCACCATCCTCTCTTTCAATGAAAAAGCTAGTGATGCTCTCTATTCTATCCCTCAAGAGGGTGCCTCAATGTTTTTTCCATCACTCCCCTCCAAACTCTCTGGTGATTGCAGCAGCAACCAACCAAATAGGATCTGTGATGATTCAGACATCTGACATCATCACCTGACAGAGAAAGCAAACACCTTGACATTCTCAGGAGAAAGACCAACTTAGCTTTCTACGTATCAAATTATATGTCAGCGAGGTGCAGTTATCAACACTGGGTAAAGTCTACTTCTACTGATAACCCTATGGAGTGCATGGCATTCCAAAAGGAGGGCTGCCAGGTAGCCCAATTTCAGCTTCCAGCTTCCATGCATGTAGCAGATTGCACCTTAAGTAACATGGCAGTTGCAGGTAACCATCAGGAGGCACGTTTGGCTACACTCCACAGCGTTAACATCTGAGAACAAGATCTGTATTGAGGATCTCCCTTTCAATGGGAAGGGACTCTTCTCCAAGTCATACTTGCCAAAATAAAAGACCTGCCAAACTGAGAAGACTCAAGGGGTCATCTGCCCCTTTAAGAAAATATACTACCTATCCTCCTCATCTTCCTCTACCTTCTACTGCCAACATAGTTCCTCCTTCCACCAAAGAAGGTTTGTACCTCAGCAGCACAGTCAAAAGCAACAGACCTTCACCGTGTCACACAGAAAATTTTTCAAGGGTAACCCTGAGTCCAAGTAGGCCTCTACTACGTTTGGGCTATTGCCTCAGTTGAAAGTTTAATTATCAAGTGGAATGAACAGGGGAGTTGCTATTCAGTGACAGACTCATGCATCTTTATGCTGTTTGGAATACCATCACTGCTGATAAATGGGTCCTATTCAACATGGTTATGCAATACGGTTCAATTCTTTTCCACCTTTATCCACCTGTCCCTCCTTAGGGACCCCTTTCGCAAGACTTTGCACTTACAGGAAGCTACCTCCCTTATGGAGAAAGGGGCTACAGAAGAGATACCACTGAATAGTCTCTGCAAGAGTTTCTATTTGAGATACTTCCTTATACCCTACCGGAACAGGGGACTTCACCCTATCATAGATATCCAATCTCTCAACAAGTTCATTGGAAGTTTTATATTTTGTACGGCCTCCTTAGCCGCAGTACTCCCAGCCTTGCAGAGGAATGCCTAGCTTGTTTCACTTGACCTCAAGGATGCATACTCTTGCATCAGCATTAGAAAAACTCACAGAAAATTTCTTCATTTTATTATGGATGGCTGATGTTTCCAGCATACTGTGCTTCCTTTTGACCTAGCCACAGCCCCAAGGATCTCCTCAAAGTGCATGACACCAGTGGCAGGGAAACTTCAGCAGATTCTCATGAAGACCTCTGTGCACATGTAAACATCACTCTACAGCTTCTGAGAGAACTGGGCCTTCTGGTGAACCTTCAAAAGTCTCACCTAAGACTGGTCCAGATCCTGCCTTTCATAGGTGCCATCCTTGACTAACATGCGCATGAGCCTTTCTTCCCCTGGAAAGTTTCCACAATGTCACCTGTATGATCCAAAAAGCCAGAAGTCAGGTTCTTTCTCAGACTACCAGGCCTTCTTGCATCAGCGACCATGGTCACTCCTCATGCAAGGCTTCACATGCATCTGCTCCAGCACTGTGTGAGAGATAAGTACACCCCAGAGGTAGACCTTCTGTCCAAACCTCTCACTATCCCAAGCACAGTCCTCACAAGCCTACAGTGGTGATGCAACTCAAACATCCACTCAGGAATGCTCCACTGAGGAGCATTCATCAACAGAACGCCACCCTCCAAGTGACAACAGATGCTTCTATAGAGTGTTGGGGGGAGCCCATTGTCTATCCCTCACAGCGCAGCGCAGGGCCGCTGATAAAACCCTTCACATAAACCACCTAGAGCTGAGGGACATCAGATACACACTAAAAGCTTTACTCCAGGTTGTTTCAGGGTCCGTAATCCAAATCGCTACAGACAGTATGTTTGTGATCTATTACATCAACAAGCAAGGTGAGGCCAAATCCAGACTACTCTCAGATGAGGTCAAGATCCTCTGGTAATGATGCATAGAAAACATTATCACACTTGTAGCCATTATCTCCCCCAGACAATTGAACCCCCTTGCAGATCACCTCAGCTGTATGTCTCAGGAGATGTATGATTGGTCCCTGTCTGACAAAATTGTAGAGACAATTTTCTCTCAATGGGGTCGTCCAGCTATGGACCTCTTTGTGAATGACCTAAACAACAAACTGTCACATTTCTGTAGCAGGGAATGAATGGACCTGGGCGCGCGCGCTCATGAATTTTTATACACTGGTCTCTGGTTTTCCTCCCATTTCCCTTAATTCCCAACTATAGCTACAAGGCACACAGAGAAAGAGCACACTTCATCTTAATAGTAACAGAATGGCCCCAACAGACCTGGTACCCCACCTTATGCAAGATGGCAATGGATAAATGGTCTCTTCCGATTCACAGCAACCTCATCTCGCAACAAGGAGACCAGATCCTGCACCAGGATCTACAATCCCTCCACCTGACAGCTTAGCTTATCACCACATAGACACTCGATAAGCTTTCTGTGAGGAGATAGAGAACATCATCCTTAATGCTAGAAAGCAATCCACAAGGGGAGGGGGGTCGACTGGGCATGCGCGAGCAGCAGGTCGTGGGCGGCTGAGCTCCCGACAGGCCCAATGCTTAAATCAAGAAAAGTAAGAAGAAAAGCCTAAAATAATCATAATCATAATCTTAAACCGCCATACTGCTCAAAGAAGGAATGAGTCAGGATAGAAAAAAAGAGGCAGACTCAACAATAGGTAAGTACTACCTCCCTCGAGGAAGGCCGAAGCCGCGACTCACAAAATGGCGGGCACGGCACAGAACAGAAAGACCCTTCAGGAGATCCTGACTCATTTGCACGGGTACTGGACTTATTTAAATCAATAAAAGAGGACCTGGCAATAAATAAGGCAGGAATCTCCTCTATAACAACCAGCCTGGGGGAGCGTAAATCGCAAATGGAGGGTGTCAATAAAAGAATAGAGGCAGTGGAGCAAAGGATCAGTGACCAGGAAGACCGGGACATAAATATAGAGCAGAGAATTACCCGCACTGAGGCAGAGACAATTAAAATAAAAGCAAAATTAAAAGATTTGGAGAATCGCTCCAAAAGGAATAATCTGAGAATAATGGGGATACTTGAAGGGCTTGAAAAAGAGGGTGCGCGAGACCTACTGCAGACAGTTTTTAAAGCAATATTCCCCAATAAGGGAGAATTACATCAGGTGGAGATCGAAGAAGCACACAGGTCCCTGCGGCCAAAACCAAAAGAACAGCTTTCCCCCCCCCCCTCCCCGGGCGATCATAGCTAAATTTCTCCGATTTATGGACAAAGAAGCAATATTGAGAACGGCTAGACAGACAAAAGACCTGATTTATGAGGGTGCCAGGATTTCAATTTTTCCAGATCTAGCCTATGAGACTGTGCAGAAAAGGAAAGCTTGGAGAGCACAAATGGAAGCTTTTAACAAACAAGAGATAAAGGCACAGATACTCTTCCCAGCGAAGTTTTCATTTGTATACCAAGGAAAAAGAAGATACTTCAACCATGAGAGTGACTTTAAAAAACGTATGGAGAAAAACATGAAGGACATGAGCCTGAACATAGGATAGAAATTGTATGAATAGGATACTGGGCTGTTGAAGTAACGCAAAGGGCCTGGTCGGGGTGGAGAGCCCCAATACACGGGGCTCCAGAAAAGGGGACCCTCCTGTTGGTAAAGTTGGGATTGTCTGGGGTTTTGGCACTTCTTGGGGGGGGGGCGATTTAGAAAAGTAGAGGGGATAAGTTTATTTTTGATTATAGAGTTATAAGGTTTATTGTATTAGGATTAAGAGACAAGCTAAAAGTGGGGTTATGGGAGTAAAAAGAAGGGGGAAAAGATGGGGGGAAATTAAAGGAAGAAAAAGTGACAGAACAAGGTTCAATATAAATAATGCACCTGGGTTCCATAAGGGAATGAATAAGGGTGCATCAGAAGCATGTAAAACAAAATTGCTCAGCAAGCACAGAGGTGCTAGCAACTTAAAAAGGGAAGGTAATAAAATTAAATAATATGGAGAATGCAATAAAGAAAAATGATGGCGAACATGAAAATGTTATCATTTAATGTACATGGGTTAAAGAACCCAATCGAAAGAGAGGGTACGGCAGCACATAAATTAAATAGGAGTCACCCACATATATTTGCCATCCAAGAGTCCCATTTGTTGCAAAAAGATAATGTGAGATTTGTTAGCAAAAATTATAAGATATATTATGCAAATGGAGAAAATAAGCAAGCAGGAGTTCTGATAGGGGTATCAAAAGCAATGAACATGTGAATTCTGGAAATAGAGAGAGATAAGCAGGGGAGGATGTTGATGGTAAAAGAGAAGATTGAACAGATCATATATACTATCATTACAATATATGCCCCTAACAACAACACTAGAGCTTCCTTTGCAGAGGTTATCCCAAAAATGCAATCTAAAATAGAAGGTTTACCAGTATTAATGGGAGACTTCAAGTCTCCTCTCTCCCATCTAGACCTCTTCACTAAACCAAACTTAAATAATAAACAAGATAAAACTGTGCAGATAATTGCGGACTATCAGTGGAAAGACATATGGAGGGCATTCCACCCCAGTGAGCAAGAATTTACATTTTATTCCAACCCACACAAAATATTCACAAAAATAGACCATATTGTAGTAAACAAGGCTATAGCTCAAATAAGCGAGACCGCGTATATAGAAATTATCCCCTTCCTATTATTAGACCACAATGCAGTGGTATTGGAAATAAAAACTGAACCTGTAAAAATAAACGAACAACAAAGCTGGAGATTAAATTTTTTTTATTTGAGTAATAAATGGATACAAGAGCAAATCCAAGACAGCATAGTGCGACCAGCCAGATACATCTCCAACCATACTGTGGGAGGCGGCAAAAGCTGTTATGAGGGATCAATTCATCTCATTGGGGGCACACCTACAAAAAGAAAAAAAAGCACAGATCAGTGAAAAATACCTCCAAATAAAACAACTAGCTAAACAACCCAGAATAAATGCAGAACAAATTGCCATTTTGAAAAATCAAATAAATTTAATGGAAATGGAACTAACTATAAAGAAAATTAGAGACACTAAAGCATACTATTATGAAAAGGCTAATAAAGCAGACAGAGTGTTGGCTTGGCTAACCAAAAAAAAGAGACAAAAGATGAATATACCATTTATCAGGGAAACCCCCAACACACCAATATTAAAAGGGGCAGAAATGGAACACTGTTTTGTAGAATATTATACAAAGATTTATCAGACAAGTGATCCAATACAGGCAAACATAAATAGCTTCCTCTCTAGCATCACATTACCCTGAATAACCAGGGGGCAAAAAGATTTTTTAAATAAAACAATTGAACAGGACAAAGTGGAAGAGGTAATCAAAGCACTCCCTAACAACAAGGCAGCTGGCCCTGACGGTTATCCAGCTGAATTTTATAAAACTTTTGTGGGACATGTAAGTCCACTACTAACCGAAATGTATAATTCATTTATACAGCAGCAAGAAATGCCAAAAATATTTGACAAAGCAAACATAATGCTATGCCCAAAGCCAGGGAAAAATATGCATTTGTGCAACGATTATCACCCCATCTCATTAATTAATACCGATGCAAAAATATTCACCAAAATCTTAGCAAATAGGCTTATGGCAATTGTTTCTGATATTATAAATTCAGATTAAGCTGGATTTGTCCCTGGATGGCTGGGAGTTGTTAATGTAGAGAAATTATCAGCATCATAGCTCATATTAAGGATAAGAAGTTCCCTGCCACAATAATATCCCTTGACGCAGAGAGGGCCTTCGATATGGTGGAACACAAATTTGTATTTGAAACTATGAAAAGAATGGGTATAGGTCAGTTCCTTCAATGGATTAAATTGATTTATAAATCCCCGAGGGCAAAAATAATATTGGGAGGGAAGACCACAGCAGATATTAGGCTAACTAGAGGGACCCGGCAGGGATGCCCAATGTCCCCGTTGCTATTTAATATTGCCATTGAACCACTCTCAATTGCCATCAGAACAAATAAAGGGAATCAAATTGGAAGAAAAAGAGTACAAACTATCCATGTATGCAGATGACATGATAAGTTTGTCAGATCTCCCCCACTCAGTCCCCATTCTGATTGACATGATTAACCAATTTGGGAGGATATCAGAATATAGGATAAATATAGACAAATCCCAAATGTTACTATTGAATGAAGACCAATTAACTGGGGCAGAATTATTGGCTGCCACCCCTTTTAAAGTTGAGGATGATAAAATCAAATACTTAGGAATTAATATCACCAAGAAATGGAAAGAATTGTATAAAACCAACTTTGCGCCCCTATTGGAAGAAATAAAAAGAAAAGAGGAGGAATGGAAAAAGTTACAAATATCATGGCTAGGCAGAACAAACTTAATAAAGATGCTAATGTTACCCAAATTGCTCTACACATCTTTTGCCTTACCAATTAGACTCCCTAAAGAATACTTTGGTACAATTAATAAAGTTATCTCCAGAATTTTTGGCATAGAAGAAAACCTCGTGCGAGAAGAACAATTTTATATACCGGAAAAGAAAATGGAGGCCAAAATTATGCCAGATATAAAATTATACCACTGGGCTTCAGTACTTAGGGGAATAAAAGTCTGGTATCATGCAAGGGACAATCTGGATTGGTTAAAACTTGAACAAGAGGTGTGTAAAGTAAAAAGTTTTGTGAATGTTTTAACAGATGGACAAAATATTAAAAAAGGGGCAGATAGGACTGAAACATCCGTTTGTGGGAATGGCACTACAAATATGGGAAGATATCCTAAAAAAAGCCAAAATATTGAAAGATATTTCTCCATACAAACCTATTTTGGGGGAATGGAGTAGACATGCACGTATACCAGACAATACACAAAAACTTCGGGAAGGAAAAGGATTAAAATGTGCTACACACTTGTTCGTGGGGGATGAAATTTTAACGATGGACACAATCCAACAGAAACTGGAATCCGCTCCCGATTTTTGGACTTACGTGAAGCTATATAATAAATTCAACAACAAAACAACCAAACCCCAGTACATTAGGAAAACCACTGCAATAGAGAGAGTATTATACAGAGACTCTGGTCAACTGCACATCATATCAAGAATTTATAAAGTACTTCAAATTATGATCAACTTACCTGACGCTGGATATTTGGCAGAATGGGAGAATGATCTACAAGACAAAATTGAAGAGAAAGATATGAAGACAATGTGGCAAAACATGCAACCGTTATCTAAATCCCTATCAGTTGATATTTGGAGCCACAAATACAAACTATATATCGGATGTACCTCACTCCACGCAAATTGCACCGCATGAATGAGAACTATCCGTTGGAGTGCTGGCAGGGATGCAGAGAAGTAGGTACATGGCTTCATTGTTGGTGGGATTGTCCGCATGTAAGAGCTTTCTGGATGGAAATATGGCCACAGATGAACAAGATTGCACAACTTGAAATATCAATTCAACTGAAGTTTGCTCTGTTAGGTAACTTCCCGGACCTTCATATAATAAGCGAAAGAAAACAAGCCTGTCAACTCAGAATGGCGGCACTACACACAATTGTATGTAATTGGAAATTGGGGGGGAAAAAAACCTCGTACAGAAAATGGATACAGAGCATGTGGTATACGCTCACTATGGAGCGGATACAGCGGAGATACGCACAGAATTGAAGGGTTTTTATGCCGTCTGGAATAATGTATGGGGCCTGATTCAACAAGACTTAGATCAAACTGAATCTAAAATGTCACTTTAACTAAAATTTGAATTGTAACGTTTAACATTCCAAAATATTATGTTTTTGGATCGCTGCTGTAGCTTAGGTCCAAAGTACAGTTGTTTGAACTTGGAATGTTTATGGAAATATAATAAATATATATTAATTTTTTTTTTAAAAAGAAAGCAATCCACAAGAAGAACCTATGCAACTAAATGGAAAAGATTCACCTTGTGGTGTGAAAGCAATGGTTTCAGTCTGCAAAACCTTCTCATATACGTACTTACCTCATAGAAAGACGATTGGTCTCTCCCTCGCCTTGTCTCCCATCTCCACAGGAGAATCTTGTTTTCCAACGATATGGCTAGATGCTTCTGGAAAGGCCTTACCAACCTATATCCTCCATTTGCACACCCTGTCCCTCAGTTGGACCTCTTATTATTGGTACTTTCAAAGCTCATGAAGCCTCCCTTCAAACATCTGGCAACTATCCCTTTCCAGTTTGTAATTCTAAAAGTTTTGTTCCCAGTTGCTGTCACATTGGCTAAACAGGTCAGTGAACTAGACGCCCTAAGAGCTTCTTCCCCAGACCTTATTTTTCACAGAGATGAAGTTGAACTTTGGACGAAACCCCACCTTCCATTGTATGGTGGTGACTCAATTTCATACCAACCAGGCTACCTCCCTCCCCATTTTCTTTCCAAGCCCACATACCACTGAAATGGAGGTTGCTCTTCACACCTTAGACATTCGTAGGGCTTTAGCTTTTTACTTATATAGAACCAGGCCTTTTCAGAAAATGGACACACTCTTTGTGTCCTATGGAGGAAAGATTATGGGAGTTGGGGTTTCATTTCAACATCTTTCCAAATGGATCTCACAGTGCATATCCCATGCTACCAGGTAGGTGGCAGAGATGTTCTGAATGCCTGCAAGCCCATTCCAGTACCACCACAGCTAACTTTCACCATATCCTGATTCAAAACATTTGCAAGGCACCTACCTGGGCCTCTTCAGAGTTCAGACACCCTTTCCAAACATTACACCTTGGATCTGGCAGCAAGAAAGGACACCTACTTTAGGAGAGCTGTCCTTTCCTCCATATTTAATTAGTCCCTGCTCCCACCTCCTGAACACTCATAGGACTGCTCTCGTTCACCCATGAGTGAGAATCACGGAGCCACTTGAAGAAATAAAGGTTACTTACTTACAACTAACTTTGTTGTTCGAGAGGACAATGTGGATTCTCTCTAGCTGCCCACCTTCCCTCAATTAGGGGATTACTCTCATTCCCTGCTGGGTTTAGAAGGAACGGGGGGGGGGGGGCAGCCCTTAACCCCGAGCAGCCCTTAACCCCGAAAGCTCATAGCTCTGTGGTGGCAGCAAATCCCAAGTGTTACGGTGATGGGCACACAGTGAGGGAGGGGGCTAGGAGTAGAACACCCTCCCCCCCCCCCACTGGACCCATTACGACACAGTATGTACTACTGAAAAATCAGGAGTGCATACTCCCCTTCAGTTTGTACTTAGAACCAACTGTTCATGTGAATGTTTATCAGTGTGAGGCTAGTTACTTCAGTTGAGCGATTATTCCATCTCAGCTATGAAGGAAATTGCCACAGTATTACTTCAGTTTACAGTGTTTGAACACTACCAAAGTGGAGTAGTTAACTTCAGTTTCAAAATAGTTACTTTGGTTTACAGTGTTTGTCTAAACACAAATGAAGTGGTGTAGTTGCTTTGATTTAATTCAAAATTGAAGTAGTTAGTTTGGTTTACCTCTGTTCACTGGAACATGGCTGCGAACATTCTGCTGTCAGACTGCTTCTAGTGGGTATGTATATCTGAAACCTCTACACTCCTAAGTTGCATAACTCAGCACACACCAACCACGCACCAAGCTTCTCAAAGTCTCATACCTTTAATTGTGTTTGTTGCCATGTAAAAAGTGTGTTACCAATATTATACTTGATATGAAGGGCACAGAAATGAGACACCAATTCTGTGTATTTATTAAGGTGGCAGTGTGGGTTGGAAGGCCTTTGCAGAGGTATTAAATGGAGCCTGGAGACTTGTTTGGATCCCCTGCAGTGGGATAAGCTCCACCCCAAGAGAATTCCTGAAATTGTAATATGTTTAAAGGGACAAAGTTGGATCCAAAGCTCATTAAAGTCAATGGGAAGGCTTTCCTTGACTTTGTAAGTCAGAGACTTAACAGACAAACTAACAATGAATTGCTGTAGTCTTGAGTACCCCAAAACATCTGTGTGCATTCTCCTTCAGTAAAATGAGAGATCCTCCCTGAATATTCTCTTAATGCTTGTACTGTATCAATGAGCTGGTTATGGGAGATGTTGAAGGCCACTCTTGACGACATATGTTTGGGCTTGGTTGGCCAATGGATAATTATATCCTTTACTCGTAAACCTAATCCTATCACCTGTAGGTGTTCTCATTCTTTGGTATAGCCAAACTTCAAGATAATGCCTACAGTAGAGACTCTAAGAGTAAGTACATAAGAACCATATGAAGGGAAGAGAGGGAGGTAAATCTTAGAACTGTTGTTACCTGTTTGTTTGTTTGTTTTTGTTAAATCTAACTGCTGGCCTGCAAGAGAACCAGTAGATTGGAATGACCAAAGTGTAGCCCACAGAACCAGATAGTTGGTGTAAGAGAGACTGCCAGTCAGTAAACTTTACTGCCTTGTTTTTCAGTAAAGTCCTAACAAGCAAAGTTTTGGGGACTTTTGAGATCTGCTTGGATCAAAGCTATATGCTGCAACTTGTACACTTCCAAGACCACACCTCTGTGTTAGTGTTTAGAATAGTGCACTGTGTTTCTATTCATGCAGAGTAGGCAAATCCTTTGGCAGGTTACTAATGGAGCCTCTGGCAAAGTTAGAATACTTTTGTATTGCAGGCTACTGTGATAGCTACTCATGGTTGCTATGGGAGATGCCTGAAGCTTAGAAGCTTTGATTCATAAGAATAGTAAGAACATAACATTGATTTTTATGTTTATACATATAAAATCTCCAAGTCATGATAAACGGAAACACAGCAGGGGGACACTGGGTTGTATTGTTGATTCTTTCATCGATGGGCTGTTTTCATTCATTGATAGGCTGTTCTCATTCACAGATGTTAGCTGTTTTTCTACTGGAACTAATGATGTGAATCTTGCATTTCCTAGAAAATCATTTGAAAAGCACTTTTAGTGAACTAATGTGATCCTCTGAGCCAGATGAACAAAGGGCTGAAATTTTTCTTGAAATCCTGCTGGAGGTAATTTTTCAGACCTCTTAGTGGCTCTGGTGTTTGAGGTGTGTAAAGTAAACGTTAGAGAGGTGGATGGCCTAGTAGGAAGTGAAAGAAACAGAGAGGCTATAGAAGTGGTCAGGGAAAGATTTATTGCCATAGTAGCTGGAAATGAAACAAAGATCTGCAGCTAATGGCCTCCTAACGTGTGTAGAGATGGCAAATTGAATGCCACAAGGAGAACAAAATATATAGCAGATGAACTTAGAGAGTCAGTGTATAGGTTGAAAATCATTCAGCTAAACTTTACTCCTTCTCATTCCTGTTTGCTAGAGTTGGCATTGGTCTAGGACGTAGACAGGTCCTCTGGTTTGAGGTAGCCATCCTGGAAAATTGGCAAGTCTGCCCATGACATTGACTCCCGATTTTTCCTGATTGCACAAAAATGCACCACTTGATGCGAGATTTCCCTGTCAGGCTGTTCACGTGGAGGCAGCAGCGGTAAAGGGTACAGCATGTAGAAGATCTCGTTTCCTTCCCTGCTGCTCCTCTCTGCTCCCTCAAAGGAGCCGGACTGGCACAAAAGGCTGAAGCAACAGCAGAACCGGGAGAAGGGAGAAAATCCTCCTGTCAGCCAGCAGGGTGTAGAGGTAGAATCGCAGAGTTGGAAGTGACATCAGTGGTCATCTAGTCCAACCCCCTGCTCAATACAGGTAATCCACAGCTACAGCATCCCTGACAGATGGGCCATCCAACCTCTGTTTGAAAACCTCCAGCAAAAGAGAGTCCCATCACCTCCCTAGGTAATTTGCTCCAGATGAGTACTGCTATCAGGGTAGCTGGCCATATTGAGGCTTGTAGGGGAGGGAGTGGTAGGGTGTTTTCCCTGACCCAGAAGGCTTGTTAGGCCCAGGAAGTGTTATTTCCTTCTGAAATGGTTCAAGTGTTATGGGGTTTGTACCTCAGAGACTGCGATCCTACTGGTTGCTTCCAGGCTAAAAATTTCAAGGAGACCTAAGGGAGTTTGGTGCTCAAGACAATTAGTGCCTAACTTGTATTTTTTCCTTTGAAAATCCCAGTCCTGGTTCTTATGTTTATCTGCCATGGACTTGTTCAAGTAGGAATGTTAATAGCATTGACCTGCAACTGTAGAAGTATGCGGCATGCAGAGCACATGCAAGAGGATCTCGCAGTAGAATATTTTAGTCCACTGACTCATGAAATTTCCTCTCCCCATCGCTGCCCTTTGCAAGATGTTAATATAGTGCCCCAAAGATTCTAATTTTAGTTGCTCTTTTGTTTCCGGCTTTTGGTATTTTAAAGTTCTAATTAAGTACTTTTCTGTTTTATTTCCCACTGTGCTCCCAACAGGAAATGCCCTCCACAAAAACACACACAAGGGGAAAAACTTGAAATCCAGATGGTGCATTACTTTCTATGCAGCAAGTTAAGATGTAAAATTTTGGTCAGCTCCCATTTTCAAAAGTCTCCACAGCTATTTCCATAATGGAATATAAGTACATAAGAAGTGCCATACTGGGTCGGACCAGTGGTCGATCTAGCCCAGCATCCTGCTCCAACAGTGGCTAGCTCCAGTAGCTCAAGAGAAGTACATGTACTCTCAGCACATTACACCGGTGCTCCGGAGTCTGCACTGGCTACTGATAGCGTTTCCAGGCACAATTCAAGGTGTTGGTTTTAACCTATAAAGCCCTAAACAGCTTGGGCCCCAGGTATCTTAAAGACCACCTTATCCTTTATGTCCCTTCGCCCCAGATGTCAGCCGGGGACACCCTCTTGCAGGTGCCATTTCCCCTTGAAGATTTTACGATTAGGGTATGCACTGGGTGTTCTCAGTAGCTGCCCCACAATTATGGCACTCCCTCCCCCTTGGAGGTCTGTCTAAGCCCGAGACTGCTCATCTTCTGGAAATGATGTAAGACCTTTATATTTGGCAGGCAGGGATTGGGTGGAATAGGATTGGGTGGGAGGTTTAGGGGTGGGTTAGGTTGTGTATTAAGGTTTTTTAATTGATTTTAATGGCTTTTTTATTTTTGTTTTTATGATCATAAGCTGTCCTGAGCCTCTGTGAGAAGGGTGGCATACCTCCTCCGGTAATGAGTTCCGCAACTCCATTGTGTGAAAAAGGACTTCCTTTTGTTCATTTTAAATCTGCTGCCATTTAAATTTGAGAGAGTGTCCCCTTGTTCTCTTATTGTAGGAAAGGGTAAACAGTTTCCTGTTTACTTTCTCCGTGCTGTTCATGATTTTATAGACTTCATTCATATCCCCCCTTAATAACCTCTTCTCCAGGCTAAACTTCCCTATCCCATTCAGCCTCTCATATCGACTTCGAGCTATCCCTTCTCTCATCCTTGTTACCCTTCTCTGAACCTTTTCCAGTTCTATTATCTCTTTCTTGAGATCGAGCGACCAGAACTGCACACACTATTTAAGCTGGGGTCGTACCAAAAATGTATACAGTGGCATTATGATACTTTTCCTTTTATTCTCTCTTCCTTTTGCAAGAATGCCTAGCTTTCAGTTTGCCTTTTTGACTGCTGCCGCACAGCCAGAGGTGATATCTTTTCAAACATCCATTAAAAAACTGCCTGTTGGAGTCAGTGTTCAGTCCATGCAGCCTCCACACTCCACAGTTTTTAGTGTGTAGAGCTAATAAACACAGGCAACCCCCTGCCCGCATTTCAGCTGCTAGTTGGTACTTTCCCTCTCCCCAGCCCTGGTTCTGATGGAAAGTGGGGTCACACAGAAGACTTGTTCTCTGGTTGTGTCCCCCTTTCCATCAGAAGCAGTGCTTGAGTACTCAGGCGGCTGCAAGAGGAGAGAGCAATCACCAGTGAAACGGCTACAAGAGGAGAGAATAGAAGGTGCAGGAAGCACCTGCTCTTTTTGCAGCCACACAAGCATGTGAGTGCAGTGCTGCTTCTGATGGAAAGGAGGGTCACAGCCAGAGAAGGTTTCTTTGCTGGCTGTGACCTCCCCTTTTCCATTGGAGCACTCTCGCTCCCACGCGCTCTCCTTTTGTAGCCTCCTGTCAGCTGAGAGAGCATCTTTTCTCTCGCAGCTGAGCTAGGCGTGACTCTATGGCGCTGGTGGACCTGAAGATGTGTCTCATTAATTAGGTGTCTCATTAATTGGGTGT
The DNA here is from genome assembly GCA_003113815.1 of Sphenodon punctatus. Lineage (NCBI taxonomy): Eukaryota > Metazoa > Chordata > Lepidosauria > Sphenodontia > Sphenodontidae > Sphenodon > Sphenodon punctatus. Next base: position 2,161,497 of record QEPC01010167.1, read on the forward strand.
CTCATTAATTAGGCTGTAATGGATCATCTAGTGTGCTTGGGCCTTTCGGTGGATTATCTAGGGACCAAATCCTATGCAGCAGCCAGAAAGGAGATTATTGTCCGTTCCTGGGACATAAGCCGGCAGAACGACTTGATGTTGGTGACTCGTGCTTGCCATCTGGTGGGGTATGATTCCTGGGTTCCTCACCCGGGCATAAGGTGTTACATTTTATTATACATGTTGCGGGGCACCCATAGAGCACCCCTGTAGCCCTGCAACATGTATAATAAAATGTAACCCCTAGTTCATCAGTGTTAGAATGTCTGTGTGAAAAGGGCCATTGTTTCCCCTTACCTAAAACAGCCCTGAACCCTTGAGTTGCCCTTTTCCACCGTCTGACCTCGAGGATTAACTGTTAGCTCCCCTTTTGGGATTTTCTCACAGAGAAGCGTTTTTCATATTGCTCGCTTACTTTGCATGCCACCAACATCGTGGAGTCTGTAGATCTGTATTCGCTGTAGGTTTTATCCATTGTGTATTTCATAGTAATATCTCAAATTTTGAAGTAGCCCCACAACCTAAAAGTCCACCAGCTGCCACTGGCTAGAAGGGATCTGTTCTCTTGTGTAGTAAAGGTAATGTATATCTTTGAGTGGAGCTGGCATATTCTTTCCATTAGATGACAGAAACATGCCTCTCCACTGACTAAATAAAATCTATACATCGGCTGTATACACGCTCTAACTAGGGCTACCATACCTCCCTTTTAACAGGGAACGCTTATGAAAAATACATGTTACAGGGTCACAGTGGTTCCAGTGCAGTCCTGCAACTTGCATTTTTCATAAGCGTCGCGTTAGAGGAGAGGTATAGTAGCCCTGTCTATAACTTGATATGTTACTGTTAAGTATAACCACAGGCTGACTAGTAAAAGAGCAAGAATGGGTCTTCTACAATTTATTTTTAAACTAGAATAGTTCATAACCATTTTCAGAATCATGTTTTAATTAAAGGTGAAAATCTATTCAAAGTATAATAAATTCAAGTAATTGTGGGGAATTAAGGAAGAGGGATCGGGCAGGCAGCGCCCTGGAAACGGGGGGCCACAAGGACACACACACCCACTCGCTCGAGCAACAGAAGGCAGCAAGGCTCTGGTGGAAAAACAAGCCCTCAGGTTGGAATAGGGCTACCAGGATGGTGAGTCCCCAGCCTATATCATCATTGGGCACTGGGGCAATCACAGGCCTTAAGCGCTGCAACCTGCTCGCAGCCACACAGGGAGAAGGGAAGGGCTGGAGGCGTGAGACACTTGGGGGAAGGGGAGTGTGGAGGACCCCAGGAGGGGGGTAAGGGAGGATAGGGCTCTTGCTCGGGGAACACACCCAGGCACCTGTGCTCCCCCCGACGCCGCTGGATGACACACTCACCTCAGTAACTCTGTAATCACAAGCACTCACCCACGCCCACACACACACCTCGCACTCGGTCCAGTCACACACGATAAGGGTTTTAGGCATGAAGAACAATAGCACACGGCACAATAGGGGCCAGTCTCACGGGCACACCAGGCTCCGATCACCAGCAATGCATCTGTCCCATCAGCAGCCTTTTATCCTGTTCCCCCAGGGCGTTGCTGGAGCCGCGCAGAGCGGCGCACTGGGGGGGACGTGGCTGGGTTCGACGTGGCCTGCGTCCTGGCCCCGCCCCCTGGAATCTCGGCGTGCCGCTGATGCGGCTCGCTGCGGGGAGGCGGGGTCTCTGGAAGTTCCCTGGGAGGAAGCTGGTCTGCGGGCCTCAGGTTTGTTGCGGCGGGAGGTGCGGAGGGCGTGGGGAGCCCTGTTGCGGGGGCTGGCGCTAACGGGGTGTAGCGCCTGCGGACCCCAGCCCCTGGATTCCTTACAGTAATCCAACAGATTTAGCTTAAATAGTACATAAAGATTGGGGCTGTTGTTTATTATTGCCAGGATCATGATCAACTTCTAGCAATACGTTAAAAATAAGACCAAGCTATTCTTAGCTGTTAAAAAAGCTGGTATTAATGATAGAAACATGATAGAATTTCTGTCCTAAGGGAATTCTAATGCACTTATAGTACTTATATATTTCCACTTAAAGATGACTTTCTAAAGAACTAAAGTATACTTTTAGATTTCAAGACAGAGATTATTAGAGCCTATTGTCTATGGGTAATAATTTTTAGGGGCAAATGTGTCCAATCTGATGGTCATATGGTGGTGTATAAATCACACTGATCTTCCATGAGACTAGGGGTGATTTCAGAAGTGACGCGTTCCAATTCACCACAGTGAATCCCACCCCGGTGTGAACGGATTCACCGCGGACTGTGGTGACACGTGCGGCCCCAACAGAAGTGACAGGATCGTGACCACCACCCGGGGGCAATCAGAGAGAACATGGGTCGGGGAAACACAACAGACATGCAGTGGAGATGTGGACCGCGGTTCGAGCCCCAGAATGCTGGGGTCAATTCCTTCCACCATGGCTGTGGGTTTCTGTTCAGAAGTTACTTTTCATTCACCCCTGCCGTGGTGACCATTCACCACACTTCTGGACCTCCTCCCACCCCGACCTCACAAAGCGTGGTTAGCTTCACCCCGGGCTGCGTTTTGACTGTGGTGAACATCTGGATGCGAGCAAACAGACATGCACAGCACTTTCACACACCCCCGCATTTGACTGAGGTTGACTGTGGTGGACATTCACCACGTCACTTCTGAAATCACCCTAGGACTCCAAATGCCTGTGCCATGCTTCAAAATGAACTTATGCTCTTTTTGGAAGCTCTTTTTACCCCTTGCCACTACTATTCTTGGTATTTGAGATGACAATGAGCACACGCCTGGAGTAGCTTAGGCGAAGAATCTGATCTTCATTAAAGCTGTTGTAATCTGGTCAAGAATACCCTCTTGGTGCCATTGCAATAATAATTTCCGTGATAAGGATGGTTTCTCATCAGAAATCAGTTGATGGACATAGTCCAATTTCACACAAGTCACTATGTATCTGTTGGTGACTTCAGTGTGGGACAGATGAGGTGGATATAGAATAGGAAATAATGGTGCCACATTGGTTTCAGCTTTATATGAAGTGCAAGTTAAAAGATATGAAGGACATTGGGCTTGAGCCATAGTCTCATCATTTAGACTAGCAGAAATGTTAGAAACTCTAGTTAAGATCCTGGCTTCATTGAAGTTAGCTTAATTTCACCATATAAATTGTTCTTTGAGTGGCTTAGTTCATTTGTACCAATGGAGTTCTGCACAATTGCAAACAAGAACTTTGGAACCTTCCTGTACAAGACCTGTTTGGAGACCAGCACAGAAGCTCCACACACACGCGTGGAGATTCCCAAAGTAATAGATGGAGACAAAGCATTTCAGATTGTATCTGTTGTTGGACCAACTTGCGTTGGTGAATGTGGAAGCTTCCTGGACACACAGGGCCCTTCCTCAGGCTAGTAACAAGTCCAAACCACAACTATGTATGGTTGGAACTTGGAGATGTTACAGACACACCTCTCTACAATGGCATAACAAATGCACATTATGCTGCGCAGGGCCGGCCCAAGGGTTTCAGGGGCCATGTGCCAAGCCTTGCTGCGGGGCCCCAAAGGCTGGCACTCGCTAGAATTCTGGGGGGGGGAGCAGATTTTCAGGGGATGAGGGGCAACTGGTTACTTACTTGCAACTTGACTGTGTCAGCTCAACTCCGCAGCATATAACTGGCCAGGGATTCCCAGGAAGTTTATGCCCCCCCATGAGGACTGACTTGGAGACACCTGGTGGGGAAAAAAACAAAAAACGTCGTCTGTCAGTCTCTAGCCTGCGGCGGTGCGGGGCCCCTCCCCCGCGGGGCCATGTGCCTGGGCACTGGTGGCACATGCCTCGGGCCGGCCCTGATGCTGCGACAGGGCAGGAAAAGAAGTGTTCAATAGATGCCTTCCTCTTGGAATTCATGTGTGTGTTTCCTCGTGTTCCACTCCTACTATCCTACTACTTCTACTCCAGAAATTTTCCTGTGATGCTGTACACACAACTGATAGTTCTGATTAGGCCACACAAACAGCATGCCCCTGCTGCAGCTATTGGATAACACCTCTTCCTTCATGCTAGACTGACTATCCCAACACAGTGGTAATATTCTGCACCCAGATCTGCTTGATCAACAGGACTAGGGATACAACTCGGTACTTGGATTTTTCTCAGGTTTACCGAGTACTGCCCTATTTGGCTCATTTTATCTGAGTTCCGAATGGCTGAGGATTAGGCCTGCCATTCAGAACTCGAAAAAACTCTCAGCCAAGTACTGGGAGATGGGGGGAGGGCAGTGCCGCCAGCAACACAGGCCAGGAAAGTGGGGCTAGGGAATAGGGCACTGGGGGGCGGGGGGAAGTGAAGCAGGTGCAAGGAGGGCAGCAGAAATTAGGAAAGAGGTGAAGGGGAGTGCCACTCACCTAGAAGCTGCCAGGAGCCTGGTACACTGTTGTCTTCTGGAGTGGACTCTGCCAAGCTCTCAGCATGCTCCAAGTGACCTTTAGGATTTCCGAGCATGCTCCTAAAGGTCTCTTGGAGGATATCTAAAGGTCCTAATGGTCCCTTGAAAACCTAAAGGTATCTTTAGATATACCACTTAGAAACCTAGAGATACCTAAAAGGTCCCTTGCCAACTTCAGCTTGACAAGAAGCTGGTGTGTTAAATATCACTTAAACCCAAGTAGCCATGTCACTTGTGACCTAACTGGAATGTTTACTTATTACCCACTGTAGAAAAACTTTATTTTTTTTTTCAGACAGTAGACCTGTGATAAGAAAGAGAGGCCAGAAACTATAGTCTGTTTTGTCCTTTCTTCTGTTCTGCTAAGTAAACATTCTTTGATATTAACAAACTAGTAAGATGGTGTAAGGCAGGGTGACCATGAGGTAGATCGTAAGCTAGCCTCCAGTAGATCAGTGTGGGGAGGGGGGCCAGCCTCTCAGAAATCACTTCTGGGGAGGAGAGTGGCACCAGGAAGTGTCTCCAGGAAGGAGACAGGCTAGAAGAGCATCTCCAGTGCAGCAGGGAATGTTTCCCTCCACTCGTGAGACCTTTGCCAAGGTGCTTTAGAACTGGGAGCCAGCAAGAAGGGTCCAGGCCTTGAGCACTGGAGCCAGCGGGAGGGGTCCCGATAGATTGCCTGAGGCTGATACTAGGATCAAATGGATTATGAGCGCCATTATGTTTGGCCATCCCTGCTCTAAGGACCCCTAGACAATAAGTTGCTAATAGAAGTGTGCGTCCAGATGGCTTCACAGAATGCAGTGACATATCGCAATTGAAGGACCTGAATGTTCCCTTTTCTGACATCCATCTTTCTCAACCCTACCAGCGTAACTCAGGGGAAAAAAATCTAATAATGAGCTCCTCCGGGCCATTCTGAAAGAATAATGGCATTATCAAAACCAGCTTATCAGCCTTCTGAAACTCTCTCTGTGGAACAACCCATCCCTGAGAAGCAGGAGAAAAGCCTTTAGTAACAGTTTGGGGAGTCTCTTAACATTAAAGGCAGGTGCATTATGTCACTTCCTTCTCGCAAACACAAATTTAACCTGTGAAACTCATCAACCATTTAATTTTAGTTGTGAATGCTTACACATGTGTGTTTCTGAGCCTACTAACTCGTTTTGTGTGCTGTATTTGCCCTCATTGCTATAAATGTTTTTTAATATCAACCCCCCACTGCTTCTCAAGAATCAAATGCAACACAAGGAACTTGATTCCCCTCTGAGAGATGAAACCTGAGATGGATCTTGCACCATGTAAGCAGCCCAGCATGGCAGCTTTACTCGCTATTTATTCAGTGCTGTTAGTGTGCTCTGCTATACAAAACATGGAGCTTGAAATCTAAATTAGACAATACAGTTCAGAACCAAACGTACAGGAAGGTCAGATTAAATATAGACTCGGTATGTTGCATAGACCTTTCGTACATCAGTTATGATTGCTTTTATAGAAAGAAACTGAAGCAATTAAGAACGTTTTCCTTCCTCTATTGGGGAGATTCACTATTATCAGAGTTTGCTCACACCTTTTTTCACCCTTAACAATAGTACTTCAGTGTAGTTGTAACTAAAGGATTCATGAGTATTAAATGGTATTTAAATGATTTGTTTCTCTTTTCTCACTAGAAAAAAAGGCAAAAGGCAACCAAATAAAAAAGCCTTGCAACATCTATGGTAGACTAAAAAAAGAATCAGAGCAAACATTGCACAAATAATAAGCATTCTTGATTACCCTGGATTTCAGCCATTTAGATCCCCTACAAACCAATTGCATTGAGCTAGATTGTTTTGTGTTGGAGTCCCAACAGAGGCTTCTGATGCCTGGTGATAATTTATAGATCTGACAGATATAGACCAATTTGTGTTTAACTCTGGACTATGAGTAATAGGCCCTATATCTACACTGGCAGAACTCCCATTAAAGCAACATATTGATGCTTTCCTCAATATCCTCTCTCTTTTCCCAGAAAACATGTTCCATTTTAACTGAGGTTTCCCTTCATTCTGAGAACTTGAGAAGCAGGTCATGTAAGCAACTTCAGTTAGTCACACAGGAAATGTGCAACATGTTTCCCACTGTAATCTCATCAATATTTGAGGGAAGGATCTCTTGCCCACCTCCCTTTCCACCCCCCAGCCCCCAGTAAATATACAGAACATCTGACTTAGTGTGCATTTGTTGGGACGTTGACTCTTATTAGTATTCTTTAGACAGATTTTTAGAATAAAAACGACAGCTCTGGCAGCCTTTCTCTACCATCCTTCAGATAATGAACTCCTCTGGGCTTCCAGTGTGTAAGGCCCATTTACTTAAAAATGTAAACAGGAAATTGTTTTCAAGCACTGTGGCTTGTGGCCCAGAAAATAGCCTTTTATAACTCGGACACCACAACAACTAAAATAAGAAGGACTGGTTACGGACGTTGTTAATGTCCAGAAGTATAATCAACAGACTCTGGCAACAATGGGGAAAACAAAACACAGCAGGTAAGTAACTGGAGGAAACAACACAGCTGTGTGCAATGAGAGGGGCCTCTGTAACCTGGAATGCAGTCGTTCAGGGCAACAAAGAAGCAAGCTTGCCAGCAAAGGAAGAATGGAGCAGGGGTTAATTGGAAGACCCAACTTTCTTTGTCTAGAGAAATGCGGATTTGGCCTTCAAGGCATTTCCCAAGGTCTCAGTGCTCCAATTTTCAAGTTTTGTCTCACGGTATAAAAAGTCTCCATGCACCCATTATCCTTGAAGCATGTCTGAACGTCTGTCTGTGTGGTGTTTTCCTGTGTGTTGATAAGTTATTTGGTTCTGTCTTGCAGCACTCAGAATCCAAGCCCAACGTCACCCCTCTCACCGTCCTGGCCCATGTTCTCTGCGCCATCAAGCCCCATGCCCACCTCCTCTACGTCCAGCGACTCATCCCCCATCAGGTCTGTTGCAGGGTTTGTTTTATTTTTTGTTGCTGCTGTTGCTGTCACGGCTGTTTATATTTTAATTTTATTCCTTTTTCTGTGTCTGCCTTGCTCAAGCTTTCTCGTTGCAGCCCAGCTTGTTGTTTTAGTTACTAGGCTTCAGTGATCCCCAGCTGCCTTCGCTCAGCAGGAGAGGGAACTTTTAAACATCCTATGACCCCAACGAAATGGTTTGAGGTTACCTAACGACTGCTGTTTAGCTATCAGGTGTTCCTGTCATCCTAGCTGCCATGCAGGCCATTGGGTGAATTCTTCACTGCTCAAAGCAAGCAGCTGAGAATTAGGACTTCTCAGTCTTACCTCACTACTGCAGTTGATTGACTTGATGTTTTATCTTTGCCACGTCTCTTAACTTACTGAACTTCAGTTTACTCATCTCAGAACAGGTAAGTTATCTACCTCCTAGGAACGTTGCAGTGCATAGTTAAAACTTTGTCCTGTGCTGATGGCCTGATTTATTTATTTATTTAGTTAAAAACTTCCCAACCTCCCTTTTTGCATCTTCAGTATGGGTGCTAATTACTGTGTAGCCTTTTTATCACATCTAGGTCTGAGGCCTTATGTCTGCATTGTGGGTAGTTAAACATCTAAATGCAAATTGCATCCATAAGTTGTGGAAAACAAAAAGGGAGTCCTAAACATCTTACCTTTGAAACCAGAAGATGAGAGTTGCTAGGGCATAGTATTATACTCTTTGCTGTTTTGAAGGCTCTTAGTATTGTGATACCACTAAGCACTGTAAACGACTGTACAACTTCATCAGCCACACAAGTTAGTACACTCATTATCCCAAAGGAGTCTTTGATCTCCTGCAGCTCTTGAGACAACTTATCTGGCTTCTGAGATTGAATATCCATTCAGTGGAAGGTAAACTAGTATATAGCAAGGGTGTGCCCTGCAAAATTATAACGGAGTGGCAATATTTTAGCATCAAATACTCATTTAATAGGCAGTATCCCAAGAGGTTGTTGACAGCTGTGCTGCTGCAATATATAACCAAAAGGTGGCAACGTCCACTCACCATTAATTTAAAGCACAGAATGCAGAAAGCTGCCAAATTGATCCTCTGAGCACACTCCTGTTTTCCCAGACAAATCATAACAGTGTAATTTAAATGCTGTATTCATTTCTGCATGGACTATTTTCAAATAAACTATCTGACCTTTTTTTAAGTATTAGTACACGAAGGCTGCAGAGCAGCAGGAAGGAGGGGAGGTGCTGTCTTTCTCAGGAATATATGATTAATTTGGGTACAGTTTAATTCAAACATAAAACCACTGTAGCCTCACATCTGCTCCATCGTCATTCTTGCATGCCCAAACATGATTGGTTATTTGTCTTGATATAAGCCTGTAAATGGTGTAAGATGATCTTGAGCTGCCCCGATTCTGAGAGGAAAACTCTCTCATCATTCTCTAAACTGTACAAGGTCACATGGGGAAAACTCCACTGAGTGCTTTCCTGGCCCTATGCCATGCTCAGAGGCAAAAATTAAAAATGAGTGATCAGAAAGATCGAAGCTCGTTTATGTCCTTGAAACCCCAGCATGACTTTGAAGGGCGCTGCAGCACAGAAATATCACAGTTCTGATGGCAGCAAACTGCACTGAGATGCAGTCAGGAGAAGAGGAGAGATAAGGACTAACGTTTCCAAGGCAGCTTCTTAGGCTGCTTTCACACCTTACAAAATGGACTATTATAATAATTGGAGATAATACCAAGAATTATTAATTATTATTATTATTATTATTATTATAAAAGGTTTCTTATCCCGTGAGAGCGGGGATATTACCTGCCCACTGTGCAAGGCTGTTAGAATTGTTTGCACAGAGCTTTGCGACCCTTAAGCAGTAGGCATTAAAGAAAGGGCAGTAAATTATTAATAGCTAGTATTTATTATTCCATTTTTTTGAAGTGCTTCTCTATGAGCTGAAATTCCTCCCCTCCCTTCCTCTTAGCTGGAATGCCTGCAAAGGCACTTCTGGAACAGAGCTGGGAATGAGGCTGAGCTCTTTAAGTCACTTTCTTGACAAATACAAAAACAAAGGCCCTTTTCAAACAGGCACAGGTGTGTGGGGGCATGGGTGGGCGGTATGCAGTGGTGCGTTCTCACGAATGGATGATGGGTGGAGCGCAGAGCACATACGCACCCCCACTGACTGGCCGGGGCATTCGCATGGACGCCCACCCATCCCCCCAGCACCCACCGCGGCGTTCAAATAGGTACTCCTCCCACCCGCACACGTGGGCCAGGGGGAGGCATCAATTTGAAAAGGGTCAGAGCCACCTCAGCTGATTTACTATGCCAGAGCGAGTTTGCTAAGACAGTCTTCCTGCCTGCTTCGGCTAGGAATTAGCTTTTTGGTTAGACATTTCTCCTCTGTGACTCACAGAAAATATTCCCATTTTACTCCAGCCTGACTGAATTCTCTTTTCTGGCAGCTCTTCCAGTGACTTCTGACTTAATGCTGTTCAGAGTGTTAGGCAACCATGTGCTTGCCCTGATCCTAAATACTGATATTGCACTCGCCGTGGAATTTCTGAGATGGCGAAATGTAGCTGTGAGGGAAGTGATATCTCCGAGAAAGCTTGGCTTTAACTGAAATATTTCTCATTTGTTCCCCCCTTGACCCATGTAAACTTTTCACCCTGAGCCCTGCAATCTGGCAGGTTCGTTAAGTCTTCCCACAAGAGAATGGGAAGGGAAATTGTGTTCTAAATATCCCTTTTTATGCATGCCGGTTTTATTTTGATGCTGAATAAAAATCTTTATTTTCACAGCTCACCATTTCGAAAAGCCAAGGCCTTGTATGCTTGCAAAGCAGAACACGACTCGGAGTTGTCCTTCACAGCAGGAACCATATTTGATAATGGTGAGTCTCGAAGTACCAAGCATGGGCAATCTAACCTAACAAAAATATTTCACACAGAGAAGAAAAGTATTATACAAAGGTTTTGAAGGAGAAAGCCTTAATTTTCAGTTATGCTGAAAGCTCCATAGAGTATGAGATCCCTCTGAAAATCACACTCATGAGAGCTGATTCTGTAAGGTGCCAATGCTCCCACCTCCCATCAAATGTCTTGTGAGCTGAGAATGCACAGCACTTTGCAAAACATGCATGCCATGAATAAAGGAAAATCCCTTTCATTCTGACACTGGAACAGTAGAAGTATAGAGTTGTGGAAAGAGTGGGACAATGCTGGAGAAGTTAATAACATGCTGACTTAAGCTACTTCATAGCCAGCTGCAAGTCCCACTTTTGGTTAGCACCAGCTGGTCCACTTCTGCATTCAAAATAGGGGAAAGCTGGAGTACATGATCCACTACATCTGTTTTCACTGAAAACCAAACTGCTGTTGAGCTGTGAATGGGGTAGTGGACAGGAAGTAATCTATCTGAAAACCTGCCTGCCCTTCCACAGCACTCATGCGCACAAACTGAAATGAGTTTCTCTCCTTTCCTAAGCTCTCATTTTGTGGGGGCGGGGTTTGTTTTAGTAGTAGTAGGCAGCAGAAACCAAGTTAAAGCCAAGAGTGACAATATTTAGCTGGACTCAGACCAAGCCAAGTGTTTTTCGCTGCTTTCCCCACCAGCACATTATGGGGCTAAACTAATAGGAATGTTGATCTTTGTCGCCTTTGTTAAATATCCAGAAACTGAAACAGTTGAGATTGCCTGTTTGCACAGCCCTATAATTGGCATTAACCCCCCCTGTGAAGGACAAACAGAAATACTTGAAGCACATGTACTACAGATCAGGGGTGGGGAACCCCAAGCCCCCAGGGACCAAATGTGGGCCCAGGACAAGTTTTTGTGTGGCCCCTTTCCAGTGCCTGGATCTGGCCCCTGGATCCAGTTCCTACCCCCAAGCACTGAAAAACTTGAGCTCAGATTAAGTGAGCAGAGAGATGAAGGCCTATACGCAAGGATAGGGGACAGGTTCATGATCTGGATCCTCCTTTCATTGAGCACACCCCCTAAGCATCCCCACCAGCAGCTTCTCTGCAGCCCTCAGAGCTTGTGCTAATTTTCAAAGGGGCTCCTTTGCAAGGTTCCCCCCCCTGTACTAAATCCTGAGCATGCCCCGAATTTGTGAATGCTCAATGCTCCACAAAAGCTGTCTGGTTTCCAGTCAGTCCTGCTTTACTCAACACAGGGATGTGTCACACTGCTCAAAATGCTCTAGTGAAGCTGTTCATGCTGCCTGCTTGCTTACTGGAACTGGGATTTCTGCTGCATCTCATGGGAGCACCTCCTCTAGACAGTGATACATTCCTAGAGGTGGCTTTCCAGCTTTTCCAAACTGTGGGTTGGGACCCCAACCGTTGACCCAGCTGTGGGGATTTCAGGTGGCGTTTGTAACAAGAGAGCCAGCTCTGTGGCAATGAGAGAGCTGTTCTTTTAAATCTGCCACCTCATTGAAGAGTTTGTCCTACCTTTGGTGGATGTTTCGGAAGGTTTTCATTGCTGAGATAGTATGAACTTTGAAACATTCTCTCTGCTCTGAGAGCAGGTTTTTCTTGATTTAACCCTTTGGTTGGTCTGTTCTAACATGTCAAGGTTCTGCTTCTGCAGGGCATTTAAACCAATAGAGAGACCCTGCAGTAGCAAGGTCTTTCATTTGTGCCCGCACCACCCATAGGAACAGACAGAGACATGCTCTGGGTAAAAAAGGCCTTGACCGCAACTTTATTACAATATATAACTCACATATATACAACAGGCAATAATAATAAACAATCTGTGTGCCAATAGCGGGGAGGAACCATGCTACATAAAGCAGGGGGGTTGAGCTAAATCTTGCCCCCCCTGCCCGGGTGAATCGACCCTTTGAGTTCACCCTCCCCTCGGGGCAGGCGGGCTTGCAGCCCCCCAGACCAGCCATTCCGAGCCTGGCCTGGGGCCCCTGGCCTTCAGACAGACAGACAGACAGACACCACTCCCCGAGTGGTAATGAGTACAAGCGTGCCCCCTCAGCTCATAGGGAGCCTTACCACAGCACAGTTCCTACCCCGCTAACCGCCACAGGTGCGACAAGACGTCGTAGAATCATTAACATACAATTACACATACACCTAACGGCTGTGGAGGAGGCGAAAACAGCCCTCTGAGCCAATTAGGCCGTCAGGAAAATTCCTCGGCCCTGAAAACAGCAACCAGCCTAAGCCCACAGTTGTTGCTTTAAACTTAGAACAAAACAACACGGTTGTTGACAGAACACCTTGTAGAAAAGGGGAAGGGTTGGGAGGGAAAACCACAGCAAGCGGCCCTGGACTGAGGAGAGAGGAAGAGGCACCTGGTGGCTTCAGGTAAATATACCTGTCTATGCCCCCACCCCCAGGTGCCCTTCCTCTCCCCCCATTGGCCTACCGGTGCCGCTGCTCAAATAGGCAGGCAGGATGGGAGGGCAAAGGAATCCTTTGCCCAACCCCTGCCCGGCATCTTGTTCTGGGGTGGGCGGGCCCAAACTTACCCCCCCCCCCCCCCGCTTATGGCTGGGTGTGTGTCCCTTCTTGCCTTTTAACTTTTTTTTGTCCCAGATCACAGCCTCTAAGGCATGTTCAATTTGTGGCCAATTACCATCCTGCTCTTCTCTAGGGAAGGCATGTGGGCCCCTTCTTGTTTTGATCCAATTAGCAAAGAAATTTGAAACAGATGAAAGACTGAAACTTTCCATTTCCAAGATCAGAGCTTACACACTGCAATCCAGCTCTATACAAGTCAATGGGAGTTTAGCCATTGACATCAATGGGAGCTGGATCACGCTCTAAATTAATACAGTTACATTCCCAATCCCAGACTAAAGTAGGGGCTATACTTACTTCTCCTTAGGCATGCCTCACCAGGACACTTGATCTCATTACTTTGGTCCCCCTTAACTGTTCAGCCACTCCTCTGCCGTTTGGTTCTGTCTTAATACTCCAGAATGCTGCAGGTCCCAAGGACACCAGTCACTGATCAACCGGGCGGTTTTTGGCAGTGCTTATGGAATCCTCCTCAAGCGAGTCAACGCAGTTATCCATGAGTCAAGCAATCTAAATCACAGGCATCAATAATGTGTGGAAGCAATCCTCCTTCTGTGTTCCAGCACCAAGGAGACAATCTGCATGTAGTATTGTCAAGCTGTTTTTATTAGAATATGGTTCCATTTCAGACCAGACCGCTGTAGAGAGCATAGAGCAGCCTGATCCAGGTTTCAGACCAGACTAGACAAGGAAACAAGCTTCTGATTCTTACACACTTAAGATTACAGTCTCAATCAAACCTTGTTTATCTGACTTTAGAGTGGAAACAGGCATAGGCCCTTTTCTAATGGACGACCCTCACCCGCGGGTGGGCGCCGGGGGGGATGGGTGGGCGTCCATGCGAACACCGTGGCCGGTCGGTGGGGGTGCGTGCACGCTCCACCCACGCACGGAGCAACAGGCGCCAATGCCGGATGCCCCGTGCTTGGAGATGGGTGGAGGTGGGTAGGGTCTGTGGGAACGCACCCCCATGCACTACCCACCCATCCTCCCACGTACCTGCACTTGTTTGAAAAGGGCCATAGTAGTAAGGCTGAGTTTTACCTACTAAGATTAATATGTCTAGCTTCACCCATGGTAGGGCAAGGGTAGGGTAACCATGCCTCCCCTTTAAAGAGGATGCTTATGAAAAACGCATGTTGCAGGGCTACACTGGAACCAATGCAGCCCTGCACTGAAACCACTGCAGCTTTGTACCATGTATTTTTCCATAAGTGTCCTCTTTTAAAGGGAAGGTACAGTAACACTAGTAGTTAAGAGCAGTTTAGGAAGTTCCCTTATCTTAGGAGAGGCAGTTAGATCTAATGAAACCAGGCAGAGCCTAGCTCCTTCTGTAGCAAGAAGCATAGGTTTAACACATGGCTAAAGAGGTTTGTTTTGGGGATAGAGGCCTTTCAATAGACACAACAGCCTAATCTGTAGATAGGGTTATAGTCTGATTATTTTATATACTTGGCATTGTCTTTATTCCTGTCTGTGGTCACAGGTTTATATTCAAGTCTCAAAATGGGGCCACGCAGGCAAAAAGGTTGGCAGCCACTGATCTAAAAGAATGACAGTTGTGACTTGATAGCTTGAGAGGAAAAGGTGCAAGATGAAATGGGTTGCAAAGCCCTTCCAGTTTGCATTCTGAACATGGGAGCACATGCCTAATTTTTAATAAAGAAAAACTGGATTCCCAACTCTGCAATGTTTAGCAAGGGCACACTTTATGATAGCGGTTCACAGGATAATTTTTCTTAACAGCTTTCTCAGTGGACATGAGCAACTAGTTTCCATAGCTGTAAACTGTAGTCTCATAACTACCCATAAGATGAAAAGGAGGAAATAAGTGGTTTATTCAGAAATGTAATATGTATGATGTTTTTCTCCTATATGCAGTCAAATGGGGTGTAGGGCTGGGTAGTTAGTCTTTAGATCAGTTTATTTTGTGAGTTTCATTAATAAAATGATCCTAAGTTATCAATATTTAATAACTGAATTCCTTTTAGCAAATTCATCCATATTGGACAAGCCGTTGTTGGGTATGGTTGCCTTGTATGAAAAGCTCTTATTACCACTGTCCCAGCTGGCTTGGCTTTAATGTGTGCTTTTATTTTGGAAGCAGCTGCCGTGCACATTTTTTTTTCTAGGACAGATCAGACAAGAAGAGGAAGGAAATTAATAAATGTGAATTGGGAATGGTTGCTTTCTCAGAATTCATAGATCTCTTGTTAATTAACACACTCGCCCCTGTCTGGTGATCATATGAAAAGAGCATGAAATGGGCACCAGTAGCTTATATTGAATGCAGTTTGGTTGTTAGATTAAAAATCAATGGATCATCGAAGAGAGCACTTACATAATAATCCCTGATCATGCTTTGTTACCCTAAAAAAACTGAGTGTGACAGATGGAAATCAGGAAAAGGAATTAGGAGGCATTGTCTTGTGGACAGGTCCCAGGTTTATTTAGTTGTTATGGATAAAAGGCTTAGAAAAACACTAATACTATTAGAGAAGTTTACAAAAACTTGAAAGGGGAAACACCATGAAAACTAAATGAGTACCTGATATACTGTTCCACCTGCCGAGCTTTGTATATGAACCAGCACATGAATCTAACTAGAAAACTTGTTTTACATTGGCCTCAGTCGTAGAAATAAAAAGTACATGGAATAATTGTCTTGGGAGTGTCAAAATTTAGATGTAGGTATTTAAAGTTCTTAAAGCAGCGTCTCTCAGCCTTGCTGGTACCAGTCAGTCATGGCAGCAGGGATGGGTTGGTAAGTGCAGCTACATTACTAAACTGTAGATGAACCCTTTCTAAACTGGAATAGGGTCAGATGGCTACAAGTTTGAAAAAGAGGGATCTGATATGGAAGAGGATGAGAACTGTCCTTTAGAGTATTAGGGACACAAGTGAGAAAACAGTGGCATTATGTTGCTAGAAGATATATTCAAGCCTGGATTTCTAAGGATCTAGGTACTTATATCAAGATAGGCCTGATTTAGAGCTGTTGAATGTCCTCGGACGCTGCCAGACCTGAGCTTGCTGAGAACGTCTAAAAAATTAGATCCTGCATGTCTAATTTTTTGTACACTTGTTGGAAAATGTTGTCCATTATCTTTCACCAGGTTTTATATTAGAGGCATTGTGAAACAATTTAAGTTAAAAACAGCCAGCCAGCTGCTGTGATTTTGTGCTGTATTTTCATGCTGTAAATATGGAAAAGTTGCGGTCACTTTGTATTCTTATTTTATACAGCAGTGGTGGGAAGAAAGGAGGAGGAAAAGCGGAGGCATCGTTGAGATGCTGTTTTAGATATTTGGAGAGAAATTAATGGCTTTCTCAGGAATGCTAGCCATTTTTAGAGGAAGTGAGGAGCAGCAGCTGGCCCCCATGTGACTTTAAATAAAAGCATTTGTATGAGTTCATTTGTTTAGCTCTATAATGCAGATTGTGTGGATCCACACTACTGGAGAAGCTCACAATATACACAAGAGGGCACAGCAGATGTACCCATGCTTTGCACAGAGCAACTGAACTGGTTCAAGCTGTGAAGTCGTTTATAGGGTGTGCAGCCAGATGAGCTGCCGGCAAGCCTGTGCCCAGCCGGGGCCACGAGCACCTGTTGGAGGGGCGGAGGAGGGCATGCGCGGATGCTCCAGACACACACACCCCTGGCAGCTGATGGGGAAGGGGAGCCTGGGAAGAGCACATACCCTCTTTTCCTCCCCCCATCAAGAGGAAGTATGGGAAGTCGGCTCCCCCGATTGTCAGCTGATGGGGTGAGCCCAGAGGAACCCCGCACGTGCCCCGCTCCCCACCCTGATAAACAGTTGATTGAGGGAAGGGGGCATAGAGGAGCGCCCGCGCCTGCTCCTCCGTGCCCTTTCCCCCAATAAGCTGTTTGTTGGGATGGGAAGAGGGGCACACACGTGGGGCTACTCTGGACTCCCACCCCAGTTGTGGTGTGGCTGTGAGCAACAGATCATTAGCACCTGTTGCTCACAGCGTTGCCCTGAGCATGGCTGGGCAAGCGTGCCTGGCCACACAGGTGGGGCAAGGCTGCTCAGTGACACGTCCTCGGGATTTCTCAGACGACACGTTGCAGAGCAATCAGATGTTCTCCCCATCCTGGAGCAAAGCAAACATCTGACGGCCCCTGGACTGCTGTAGTTTGTACATCACGTTTATGCTCGGGCCCCCAGATGTTTGCCCAAACTGACCCTGGACATGTTGGCATCTTGCCCGGGCTGTCACTTGGCAAAGTGCTGAAGTCATAATCCGGGCTACCCCCTCCCCCACTGGGGGCATAGCAGGCCACAGCAGGTGAGAATATATGTTCTGACCCACTTTGACTCATCCATGGCGGCACTGATTCAGGACCAGTCACAGTGGGTCAGCCTAATAGGATAATTTTTTCAACACAACTTTGCAAGTAAAAAACCATCATTGAAGCTTTACACTATGAAAGGTTTAACTGCTATGTAAAGATGTAAGTTTGCATTAAGTTGGTAACTGGCATTTTCCACTTGTGGGTACAATTGACACACACACACCCCAGGCACTTGTAGTGAAATTGTTCTGTACATACATAAAATGACATATGAAAGGAGACAAAATTCTACGTTGTGTTTGGAGCAAATATGGCCCCATAAGCCTGGGCATATGGTACTTTCATTTCCCCATTCATTCCAATAGGAGTCAGTCATACCCCAGTAGTGTTCTAGTATTCACCTTCAGGTTGCTGTTTTTTTTAAAAAAAACAACAACAACAATGGGGGGCATGAACCAGTAGGGCACAACTGACCCCATTACATGGAATATGAAGTAGTATAGGTTTGCTAAAATTAAGTTTTATGCATTTTTTGTACAACTTCCAGGGTACCATGTAGCCTCATAGTTGGAGGAAGGTTAACCACTAACCAGAGTGCTTTGATGAATCACATGACTTCCTATATTTAGAGGCAAGATATCTGGCAAGGACTCTGGAAATGAACACCATCCAGAAAAGCCCAAAGTTCTACTTGATTATAAAACCAGCAAAACAGAAGAGTAACTTTGCTATTTGTTGTTGAGAGAAAACACTTAACGTTTGAACCAGAAATTGCATTTCCTTGAAGTTTCTGTTCTGATTTTGGATGAACTCTGTCTCTGCATGGTTTACTCTTTCTCCTTCCCCCTGCCTCACTCACATTAATGGGTCAGAATGGAGCTGAAATAGGAACATGGAGTATGTCTATTTAAACTCACATTACCCTTTCTCCGTCTTTCACACAATATATACTGTAGCTCTTGGAATCATACAGCCACTGTCGTCATCTTGATGCTGTTTACTTATATTGTGTGAAGACTCATGATCCAAAGGAAGAGTTTAATGAAATCCTGTCTTTCAACACAAGACTATGATGCACCTACCTATTTGATTGAATAGCTTGACTGATGGACAAATGGTGGCATCACTATAGGAGCAGAAGCATTCGGACACTAATTAGTCTAGTGAGGCTACCTAATTTTCCTTCCATGACCTGAAACAATACTTTATGTACATTTTAGCAATGCTGGTTGTAGACAGAGTTCTCAACAGGCAAGTGGAGGCTGATCAATGCTTTGCTTGAAGATCTGGAGGCAGCTTACTGGCCTGGTTGGGGTAGAAGTAGAAGCTTTTTAGCTAAGGTTAGGACTTGGTGTAGCTGTGAGCTTGTTGGGGGGAAGAGAGTCATAAGCAGGGACCTGAGTTGACTGTGTTGGTGCAATTTGCAGTGATTTTTGCAGAATCAGCCAATCCTGACCATGACCCGAGGGTAAATAGGCCCTTGGGAGATGAATTGTGGGTGGGTGGGGCCTGAAGGCCCTGTGTTTGGGTGAGAGAGGTGCTGAAATTCCAGAGGATTTGAGTTGTGTTTGATTAGCAAAGTTGTGATTCTACGTCAAACCTGTTGCAAATTTGCTTCCCAGCATACTAGTTATGCAAATTAAGTTAATTATGCAAATATTAATGCTCGCAGAATTTGGCTTCACTGGTTGCAGAATTTAAGATTTTTTGGTGCAGTCAACTCGGGTCCCTGGTCATAAGTAAAGGGATATCATAAGTGGTATCCTTTTCCCCCTTTGGAATTAAATACCCTTCCAAAGGGTTACATGGGTAATGTAACACTGAGATTTAAAATTTGCTTAACCTGGTAAAGACACATAGTTCTTAAGTAGTGATTTTTTAAAATTAACATAATCTGCTAATTTACTGCTGTTAAGAATATGGAATATCATTTTTGTCCTTACATCAGTTTAAGCTTTGTAAAGTAAGTTTTTTTCAGTGGTCTGTGCCATTACCCATTCTTATGTATATAAAAATAAATGTAGATTAAGAGTAGTACAGCGTTCTAGAGCAACTGCTCCGAAAACCACAATTCTGCTGTGTGTGGGGTGATGTGATTCTTTGCTGCTACAGAATATATACTAGTCATTTTCTTTTTAGAGGGGCTGGTGCAAACTCACCCTAGGCGCTGTAGGGTCACATGACACTGGTGTAAGCACTGGGTGCTTGATTCATGTTGCCCTAGAGTTGGTGTTTAATACTCTCCTGGTTGGCAATCAGAACTTTGAGGAGGAAGTGCTTTTCTTAAAGCAAGCACAGGAAGTCGCTTTAATGAGCAGGTGACACCAAGAGGGAGAAATGCAGTTTTCTTAACCTCAGAAAATTAGCTTCCCTATTTTTTAATTTATTTTTTTTAGTAAAGCTCTCTTTTCTCCCAAGAGTGACTTTTATATTATCAGCATACAAACAGCAATGACTCCTTCATAATCCTTCCTTCCTTCCTCCTTCAGCTGCCTGGCTGCTGTGTATAACCAGGCTTATATAACCTTGTTGCCATTATAATGGTTTCCACAAACAGGAATAGAACTTCTTCATGCAATGTTAAATAAGAGAGAGTAAGCAAAAAGGTTAGGGGTGGGAAGGACTCTAGACCTCATGGTCTAGTGTGAAGAACAGAGGGAAAATGAGAGAACAGAGAAGGGACAGAATGGAGCGTTTGGGGGAGAAGGTGGCAAAGAGAATGGTTTTAAAACTTGGGTCTTAAAGGGAGATAAATAGAGATGGGCTTGCAAATGTGTATACCCTCTGGTCTGCAGAAATGGAGAAGGAAAAACAAATTATTTAAGCTCCAGAAGGGATATGTAACGGAATTGCTAGGAATTTCAGATCTACTGAAGAAAAGTGAAGGGAGTCAAGGGAGAGAGAATTTGACCTTGGGATGGGGTGGAAGGGCAAAGCCCAGCCCAGACTCATGGTAGGTTTGGTGGGAAGGGCAGGGAGCAGAGAAGGATATTTAGATCTGGGAGATCAGGGAGGAAATGGAAGAAGTGGAGCAGATTCGTTAGACTGAATGTTTGGTGGGGCGGGGAAAAATAACTACGAGGATATTCACATCAGCATCCAAATTAATCCTTGGAGTAACTTAGTGGCTCTACACCAGGTGTGAATTTGGCCTTAGGCTTCTCATTGCCACTTATGACAGTTTCAGTGGAACGTTGTACAAAGTAAAGGGGGTAGACAAAAAGTGTGTCCCCAGTGAAAGTGCAGGAGATTAGTATATTCAGCAGGGACCAAGGCAGTAACTTTTTCTTTTCTGTGGTATGGAAAATCTCGCTTCCACGCCATCTTTTGTGTAAACTGAGGAGGCCTCACAACTGACCAAGATTGGTTATTGACTGTAAATGTGTGTTTATTTGTGCGTTTGTTTGCATTTAAAAATGTTCCATGAAGGATATTAATAGCCTGTATTTTCTCTCTCCAGTTCATCCATCTCAAGAGCCTGGCTGGTTGGAAGGAACCTTGAATGGAAAGATAGGACTTATTCCTGAAAACTACGTAGAGTTCCTATAACTTTGGGCACATAAGCAACACTGCTGAGCTTTACATGGTATCCATGACAACTGCTGATTAGCGTGTTGTACATCATTTTCTCTTTGCCACTGTGGACTTGCAGGGTGAAGGACTTTCCAATACTTATTGAAATGAATGTTTATATAAATAATATTGTACGTCTCCTTCAGTGATCTCTTGAGGTGTGTGCAAAGATACTGCAGAAAGGGTGGCCGGAGGCTTGCATTGGGAGATTATTCAACTCTACAATTTTCTGGGAAAGGCGTGCGATTCCTATAATTGCTGCTCCTGTTTTCTAACCATTTTGTTCTAGTTCTTGAGCCTTTTTATTGATTAAAGGAGTGACAAAAAGGAGCGTTATTGTTTGCTTCTGGGACTGATTCTGCAAGTCATTACTTAGAACAAGGAATTCTTTTGGCTTAGACTGTACTCAAGCCATTTGCTGAAGTGAAATCAAGGCTACTAGCACAAACGAAGGGTTTACAGGATCAGACCATACCCCACTTCACAAGGGCAGAGGTAGCAAAGCAAGGTGGGAGCAAGAGACTTATCACAGAGACAATTGATCATAAATGCTTTGCTGGTTTTTGGATTGCTATTGTCTAAGGAATAAAAGAAAAAGGACAGGGGGATTGGGGAAGAGTTGAATGATCTTTCCAAGGTGTGCACCCTAGCAGTATATTGTCAGATCCCAGATGAACAGCAGCAGTATGAAAGAGAGAAGAGAATGTTTTGGACCAAACTTCATGACTTCCTTAGATTTAGATGAAACCTGGGTAAACATCTGTGATTTGTGCAACAAGCATTTCCTTCCTGGAAGGCAAGATGCAGCTCTTGATAAATAACAGTTAGTTTTGTGTGATTTGCTGTTTCATCTTGGCTTTTGCCAGCTCATACTGTACGCCCGGGCCGCTTTTATGTCATTGTGGGGGTTACATCATCATTCACCAGATTTGCTTTTATTGACTGCCTCTTTGCTTGCAGTCTGCCGGTGCCAAAATCTGTGCAGTACTGATTATACAAAGTCAATTCTTTTTAACTACATAAGCATTTTATTGTTCATGTGGTCAAATACAATTCTAAAGAAAACACAGGATTGTGATATTTTCCTGTCTTCAGTGGAAAGTACTGAGCATCGCTGCCTCTCTCATTGAATATCCATTTTGGGGTAGACTCACTCCAGCCCTGTATTGTTCTCAAGTGTTTTGCGTCATCCTTTGCACAGCTTCCGACTGTAGTTATTATTATTTTTTAACCTAACAGGAAAATTGCATGATCACAGAAGTCAGACCTGCAAGCTACATTGTCAAGTTTTAAAATTCTTACATTTTTTCTAATGGAAAATGTTGACTGTGCCGAAGGAGAGTGAAAAGTAGGTGTTTTCACAGGAAGAGTTATTTTTCTAGGCACTGAACTTTGAGCATGGACCATTTTCCTTTTTTTAAAAATATTTTGAAAATTATGAAAGTCAAGCAGTTGGATTACTGTATGTTTCATGGTTTGTTGGAAACATGTAAATAGGGTAAATTTGAAATACTGTGAGGTTAAGTTCTATATTTGATATTTTTAGCAGAGCTGTAATGAGTGAGGTTTTCAGTGGACATCTGAAATCTCTCATACACGAGAGGCACAAGCGCACACCCTACCCTGACCTTTAAGCAAGCTGACCTTTTCCTGCCCTCCTCTTTTTTGTCATCTACTCTGTTAGACAGCTGGATGGAGCTTTGGCTTGCTTTTTAATTTTGCTTATGTTAATTGAGTGCTTCCTGAGCTTATGTGTTTGAAGGAAACCAAGGAAAGCTCTGTTTGCTGTGCTAATATTCATCTCCCAGGGCAACAGATAGTCTGTGCAGGATTCATCTCCTTTGTCTTTAATTAAGGGGATGAGCAACCCAGGTATATTGTGATATAAAGTAAATGTGGAGGAGACCCTGCCCATTTCCCCCACCACTTGGTATGCCCACATTTTTCAAGTCTTAAGCTATCCATGCTCAATTATGAATTTGGCAGTGATGGAAAAAATTCCAAATCTTTATTTCCTGTCATGTCAATTTGCTTGCCTTCCCGTATCCAAAAATGCATTATCATTGAAATGCTAGGAGTTGAGGAAAGAAGGATTAAAAATTGAATGACTGAGGTCTTATGTGGAGAGGAAAGATGCAGATGTCCAGCATAACTAATGTTTTTCTTTTTCAAAATCACATGAATTTAGTCTTGAAACCAGTTTCCTTAATTTTTATAAAGTTCTTCTTTACCAATGACCAACAGACTGTTAGAAGCCAAATAGATTTCTGGTGCTTTCTCAATTTTATCATCATTCTACGGTGAGGACTTGTTCATTCAAGACTGGAAAATTACCTTAGGGTGTAGTGCTTTATCATAATTTATGGTGGAGCATTCATAAAAGCTCTCAAATTCTGGGTTAGCTCTATCCCTGAACGTGGCAGCCTACAATATAGGATAAAAGTTCTGAGACAGAGGTCATGCTGGTCCCATTGTGAGATCATCCTCACAATGGCAGGAATGATGGGTTGTCAAGAGTGATGTATTGCCCAACCTACAATACTTCACACTCTGAAAAGTAATCAGATTCAGAGTATTGAATGGTTCAGAATATTCGTAATGGGATGGAAGGAGTTTCACAAAGAGGGTACAGGTTCAAGTTGTCTTTAAGGTGGTAATGCCTGAACATATTTACCATGGGAATGCTATGTCGTGTCCTACAGGAAATATCCTGATTGGTCTCCATCCTGATCCTAATGGACAGAATTTCATATATTGGGACACCATGCAGTGTTCAAGTGATGAACATTTTTAGTCACTAACATTCCAAGGTGAACTTGAACCAGCAACGTTAGAATGCTGAACTGTGGCCTTAACCTCTGCATCTAATCATGACATTTTTCCTTTTAAGTTGCAGCAGTGGTTGAGCCGTTATAGTAAGGGAGGTGTCAAGACAAAGTGAAAACGCATAAATAATGTAAAACATGCCATTTTTAAAAGCTTTATTAATATTTATATCAAGCATTTACAGTATACTTAAGGAGCATATTCCATAACACCATAGTTGTGAATATCTAACGGATCATGTTATGAAATGCTCTTTAAAAGCATTTCCTGAGACACAGATAGGGTTAAAAGCCATGTGTGCACATGTTTAAAACTTGATCAGTTTATTTTCAAGACAACTCAGTGCTGTATGGTGCAACAAATATTAATAAAGTCATTAAAATGGCATAGAAGGTATTATCAGATAATTCAGTTTTAAACTTCATATTCAGTGTTTTGCTACTGATCTACATGTAAGTAATTGTAAAATCATATGTGATTAGGGAGTAATTATTTTATTTTAATTAGTGCAAGTCACATACATAAGTTCCCTCAGTGGGTGGTTCTTCCGAGATCCCCTCTTATTACCATCATATTGCATCCGCTTATTGGTGTGTTTGTCAATCCATGTGAAATGAGTGGGAGTGTAATGCTGAATTAAATGACTGTTCCATTTGGTACGGATCTTGCTTCATAGGCATATGATGGTTTAAAAGTTTCCACTGAGGCACCCCTTGAGCCCCAATCATTGCCAGAAAAATAGATTTTATATGAACTAATGTCCATCCTCAAAGATTTTCAACACCATATCTTCTGCATAAGCTTTCCACACTGACCGGTATCATGTCCATATTACTGGCCCTTGGAGGGACATACTCTTATGTTCATCTTCTTGTTACAGATCAAAGGTATTTAAGGATTCATGTGATAACTAATCATATCAGACACTGAATACTTCTCCAGTAGTTCTTGTTTTCTCAGTAAGTTCCCAATACACAAGAGCCTTTATTCCACAGATATATTGTGGAATTTCCATTTAGCCGTATTATCCTAGTCCATTCATTTTTCTCATTATGGGCCTGATCTTAATAGTAGTTGCATGCTCTTGGCACGTCTCAGGATCAAGTCCTGTTGTATATCAGCAGACTGTGTGTGAGCTGAAATGGTATGTTTTACTTGTTTCAGACTTGATTCTTGGCTTCCTTAGAACTTGAATGTTGAAATACTGGAGTTTTCCAGTCAAGGGCTGAACTTGTTATTTTAGTGCCACTTTTAGTGGGAGAGACACCTATTAAGGCCTTGTAGAGCAATGAAATGGTCCCAGTCTTAAATTTTGGGATAAATGTTCAAACACCTAAAATGAGTGGGAACTGTGCTCTTAAATCCCTTAAGTAGGCTTGAAACCTACCCCTTTTTCTCTAGCTCCTGGGTGGTCAAAGAAAGCCCTGCAAACCAAATGTAGTCTATTGCGGTCTACAGGACATCTCAAGCATAGTAGAGTGCTGTGGTCCAGAGAGTTACAGGGGATAACATGCAGTGCTCTGTCTTGATCCAAAAGGCCCTTCTAATTTGATAATCCGAAGTGCCATACTGGGTCAGACCACTGGTCCATCCAGCCCAATATCCTGTCTCCTGACAGTAGCCAGTTTCAGTTGGTGAAGTGCACAACAGGTCCAAAGGTGTCCTGTCACCCTCTGCCCAACTTGATCAGTAGCCGATGGACCTATCCTCTAAGAACTTATCCAGTCCTTTTGGAACCCAGTTAAGCTACTATACTTCACAACATCCCTTGGGAATGAGTCCCGCAGGTTAACTGTGTGTCGTGTAAAAAAAAGTACTTCCTTTTTTTTGCGCTTTAAATCTGCTGCCAGTTAATTTCATTGTGTGTTCTCTACTTTGGTTTCCAAACTGGAAGGCCACTGAAATGTTTTTGGCCACATTATGAAGCCTTGGTCATGTTTATAGCTGAAGCTGCGAAAGAAAGGTACAACTGCTGAGCCTACCCAGTACCAAAACTCTTTGGGGGAAATGTTTTTTAAAAGATCAACTAACCTCTTCTCTGATATGGATCTTCGTACCATTTGAAGAGCTTTCCATTTTCCTGCTTTTACATCCCTCAATAATTACTCCTGAGAAGTCCAGGAGAGTTTGATGGCATGGAGCACAAAGGTCATCGCTGAGACACACAGGTCATTTACTTAAAGAAGTTGCCACCACACACTCAGCCTTGCAGACAAAGAACAGGACATCAAACTTCCGTTTCAGCTGTTTATCGCAAAATTTGAATGTAATCTCAATAAGTGATTGAAACAGCACAAGGTCTCTAGTTTCAAGGCCATCAGTTCCATCACTGCACAATAAATCATTTCCAGCTTGGAATAGCACTTTGCTAATAAAATGTATAGTGTAAAAGAAATAAAAACACTGAATTTGTTGTGCATGCTGACGGTCTGTGAATAGTACTTGAGGTGGTACAGCAAACCGACAGATATAAATGCTAACCTGGGTTTCTACTCAGGGCAAAGAAGATTACTTTTCCTGAGAGCAGCTCACAGCTTGATCTTTAAAATATTTTTTTTCCAGTGCTGGAAGCAGTTTGCTCAGCATTTTGAGGCATTCTCATTTCCTAAACTACTCAGCAAATGTACAGCTACTCATGATACTAACACTCACTCATTGTGCTGTCTCCACTTAGAAGGCAGCTGGGGAATATTAGAAGCCAGGCAGCCCAACTCCAGACAGATATCTAGTGATAGGCAAATTGCAAAGGGTTGAGTTCAGATAAACGCTCAGAAGTTCAGACGTTGTTGAAATGTCTTAAGGTTGGAGTATCCCAAGGAGGATTTGTCTTGAGATTCCTTATATTCACCATGTCCTGGCAAGTCTTAAAGGCTGGTTTTTACAGTGTTACAGCATTTCCACTTGTGCCCGCACCACCCATAAGAACAGACAGAGACATGCTCTGGGGTAAAAGGCCTTGGCCGCAACTTTATTACAATATAACTTACACATACATAACAAACAATAGTAAAGAACCTGTGTACATAATAGCGGGGAGGAACCATGCTACATAAAGCAGGCAAAAGGGGGTTGAGCTAAACCTTGCTCCCCCTGCCCGGGTGAATCGACCCTTCGAGTTCACCCTCCCCTCGGGTCAGGGCGGGTTTGCAGCCCCCAAACCAGCCATTCCGAGCCTGGGCTGCGGCCCCCGGCCTTCAGACCCCCCCACTCCCCGAGTGGTAACGGGTACAAACGCGACCCCTCAGCTCATAGGGAGCCTTAGCACAGCATGGTTCCTACCCCGCTAACCGCCCAAGCTGCGACAAGACATCGTAGGAACAATATCCCCTAAATTGCAAATGAACTTAACGGCTGCAGAGGAGGCGAAAAACCCGACAGCCCTCAGAGCCAATTAGGCCGGCGGGAAAATTCCTCCTCAGCCCCGAAAACAACTTAACCCACAGCCGTTGACTTAACACTCAGAGTAGTACAACCATGGTAAAACACATTGAAGAAAGGGGAAGGGTTGGGAGGGAAAACCTCCGCATGCAGCCTGAGATTGAGGAGAGAGGAAGAGGCACCTGGCTGCTACAGGTATAATATATACCTGTCCACGCCCCCTGCCCACCAGGTGCCCCTTCTCTTCCCCCATTGGCCTACCTGTGCCGCTGCCCATGAGCAGGCAGGGAGGCGGGCAAAAGGAACCCTTTGCCCAATCCCAGCCTGGCACCCTGTTCGGGGGCGGGCAGGCACAAACTCACCCCCCTGCTTAGGGCTGAGGAGTGTCCCTTCTCTTGGCTGAAGAGGACAACACAACAGAAAGTAAAATGTGAGAATGGAAAATTACTGGAGTGTTAACTGAACTGCTTCAATCCTCACAACCAGGTCAGCAAGTCAGAAAACTTGGTCCTTACCACGTCTAAATGTTTAGTTTAGACCAAGCATCAGAACAACAAATTACTATGGGTGTGATGTGATGATGTGATGTCTTCAATGGCAGATATCGCTCCGGTGATGGTGGCAGCCGGCTCTGGCTGAGTAGGTGGTAGTTGGTGAGGAAAAGGCGGAGGAGACAGATGAAGCTGCCCCCCTTTACTTTGGGCTACTCTCATTTGACTGGCCCTAAGGATGGAAGTTTTGAATGGTAGGTGACTTGGATGGAGATATCACTGCTTGTCTGCAGAGGGGAGAATCAGGCTGGCGAGAGGAGACAAGTGGCTGCTGCTAAACAGAAATTATTACAGCGACTAGGAGGTATCTTGCGTTGTTATTTTCATCTCTCTTCCTGGCCATACTTAAACATGTCTGAAAAAAAAATGGCATGTGGTATTCCTGCGAGCAGCTTCCAAACGTCAGCCTGTGACTTTTGGAAGCCACAGAATATGACATTCTGATTTAATTTGCATTATTAATTGCTCACTGAAAAACAAAACAAATTCTCCAAAGCAAACAAAGCACAAAGCCCCAAACAAACAAAGAGGCTGTGACCTTTCCAGACCAGCTGAATCTCTTTAATGCTCAATTGATCAGGTCCTGAAGGGTGCAGCATTAAATGCTGAGAGCAGCAAGGTCTGAGCCATCTGCTGATTCCCCTAGAAGAGCACAGAGGCTCAGATTATGCTGATTTGCTTAATCCATGTATTATCGCTGTGGTAATTTGCTAGTGTCGTGGAGTCGCTGTGCTGGCATTTGATCTCTCTGCATGTCACTGTACTACACTGAGGGGGAGTAACTATGGGGAGAAGGGGGAGATGTCCCCTTAGGGAGGAGTAGGTTTGTGGTCCTCTTGTCATTGTAGAAGAATTATTTGCACAGTCTGATCAGTACTGTGGATTCAGGTTGTAGATGGATTCAGCCCAAGAAATATACAGTATGTAGAAATAGTTTGGAACGAGGTATCCTACCCCTGCTGTTGGATTGCTCTGATCCTCTGAAGAGGAGGGCGGATGAAGAGAAAGAAGGTGCCTGCTTGTGGATCCTCCAAGGAAAATAGAGCACTAAAATTAACCATTCCAAAGTTAAATTGTCCAATCCACCTCTTCACCTTCCCCCTTTTTAAACAGCTGTTTGATTGGTGATAATTGCAGATGGAGGAATAAAGTTGACACAGGTCCATTGAGGTTAAACTCTGCCACATTTACAGGAGGATTATAACTCCAGGAAGGAATGGCCTTGCTTCCTTCTATTTAAAATAAAAAGCTGCCAGTATTCTGCAGTGATTACCCTAGCTACTGTCTTAACACGTGTTAATCTGTGATGTGAAATCCTGCTCCCACTGGAAATCTGTTGTTCTGCCATTGGCCTTAAAGTAGTTAAGATTTCACCCATAGCATTTTGCATGATTACAGAAGTCATACGGTCTTTATACATCCTGCAACAAAGGCTGCAAGAGACAGTTGTTTTGAAGCTGTTGTAATGCTGTTTGAAGAGGCTGAGAGTGTGCTGCTAGATACCACAACTGTTTTCATAATAGAAATTTGTACTTTCAAACAGTGGTTACCTCCCCCTGCAAAAAATCTGCACCTACATTTTTTTGCTGAATATCTTAACCTTCCCTGTGCGCACAAACGTTTCTCTGGGGATGTGCTACATTTGGCATTGGCTTGTGGGCTCCCCAAAAGTGGGAGCAAGTGGAGAGAGTGTGTGGTTTTAAAAATCCTAGTCAGGATGATGTAGTATTGATTTAAACAGCCCACTTTAAAATGGGGGCAAGTCGTGTATGGAGAAATGCCAATGCCAAGCAAGTAAGGATTTAAAAATGCATGGTATTTTAATTACTCTGAATAAAAAAAACCAATCACCCCTCCTCCCCTCCAACACAGAGCAATTTTAGTTTGTAGACTTGAGCTAATTAGAATCTTGTTTTAACAACTAGGGGGAAAGCAATAGAAATCTTCTTTTTAAAAAATGCTTTTTATTTTACTCCCTGCGTGTTGCACTGTTTAGTTGAAAATCAAGAGTGACAAAACAGCTTGTAATTTAGCACAACTGTTGATTGCTCACGAGATAGCACCTAGTGATTACCTATTATAAATCCTCCCTTAAACTAATGAAGCTTATGCTCACTTATAAACCACAGACAAAAGTGGCTTGGAAATAGCACCTGTGCTCTAAATCTCACTGACGCACTAAAGCAGAGGGGAAAAAGTCTAGGACTTTGCTTCTGGCCTCTAATTAGGTTTCTCTGCCTAGGAAGAGGCAGAGGATGAATGTTTGTCTGCATTAGGTCCACTAGAGTTACTAGAAAATAGTTTTCCTATGTCTGGTATAACTGATAGAACAACCATATGCCCTCAGCTTGCATTGTCTCCTAAAACCAGATCAGATATTCAAGTCAGGATAAAACTCAGATCGGTGGAATCTGATGCTTTTTGCTGAATTGCAGACTGCCTCAAGTCTGCTTTCTGAAGAGTAAATCCAGCATGTGGATTTATTTTTATTTTTTTATCTAACATCAGTGGTTTGGTTTTGAGTTATTGCAAATCAGATACAGTTTCCAGATGCACTGTACCATTCTGGAAATCTTACTATTTGGATTCTTTACTTTCCACACTGCTAAGCTCCAAGTTATTACAAGAAAAGCAAAGTACTATCTATCCCCTTGTTTTCCTTGGGGTGGGCCATGGCTCAGGCAGTAGAGAACATGCTTTGTATGTGTAAGGTCCCAAGTTCAATCCCCAGCATCTCCGATTCAGGATCTCTGATACTCTGATAGTACTCCTGGGTGAGGCCTCTGCCGGGGATCCCAGAGGGTCTTGGGTAGCACACCTGGGTGAGACCTCTGCCGGGGATCCCAGAGGGTCTTGGGTAGCACACCTGGTGTGGCCTCTGCCAGAGACCCTAGAGAACCAGATTTGACTACTTGTTTTCAGAACTAGCCAGAGTGAGTTATGAACATTCTTCTTTGCTGTGTTTAGACAAGTGATCCTTTGTTGTTTGGTCCACATTTGTTTTGCACAAAGTACAATGTCATTTCAGTAAAGATGGACCTGATGCAAAATCTGTCCAAAGACACTCACACTTTGATTCTAAATCAGAATCTCTCTTTGCTTCTGATGTATGGAAACCCAGAATCAAAGGCCTCAACTCTATTTTTTACTGCTTTTACATTAAAATTGCCACCATCTTCCTAGTACAATGCAATTTTATTATAACAAGCATTGTTATAGCATAAATACACAATATGAGGCATGGCTCCCAACTTGCAAACTTAAAGGATGCATCCTTTATTCATTCATCCAAAGAGCCTTTGGATCACAGGCAGAGAAACTAGCAGTTTGTAATAGGAGCCATCCCACAGTGGATAGATTCACAAGACTTACATTGTCTAGGAATAATGACCCATCACAGCCACTCTGCAGGCAGAAAGGAGCACCTGCTTCAAAACAAGTTTCTTCATGCCTTTCAGGGAAATGATGGTTCAAGCCTGGTGAGTCTTGGGGTATTTTCAGACGTGACGAGATCACAGTGAACCACAGTGAATACCCACTTGTGGTCACTGTGCCCTGCACGTCTGTTCGGCGACCACCAGATGTTCTCCACACTGAATACCCACATGGGGTCAATTTCAACCACGCTTCCCGGGCTCCCAGCGCAAGAATCCCTGGAAGCGTGGTGAAAGTGATTCCAGGCTGGCATCAATAAAAAGTAACGTCTGGTCGGCTATCACGGCCCGGAATCCCCGGTGGGATTCCGGGCCGTGGTGAACTCGGCCAGACGCTGCGGCGGCATTGGCCTCGCCGCCTGCCCGTCTCCCCAAAGGGCGGGAGGCAAGGCAGCGTGGAGGGAGCGGGGCCGTGTGGCCGCACGTTGCACCACGCGGCCCCGTCCCCTCCCTGATTCCCCGCCGGGATCCCCGGCACGTCTGTTTGCCGTGTCTGAGTGATCCCGGCTGCGAATCTCTGTCCCGTCTGAAAACACCCTTGATCTCTGCTTGCTTATAGCAAAGGGACTCTTAACATTCAAAGGTGGAAGCGTTATCATTATAATTTGAGACATGGTTTCCAAATGCCACGTTATAACAAGGATGGCATTTCCTTTATGGGAAGTGAGTGTCTCCCTAAGCATTGAAAATGAAATACAGTAGCAGCTTTGCTCTCCAGATCTTTCTGTATTCCAGAAATGCTTTACAGTCCCATGGTGTCCCGGTAAGGAAGATTATGTTGTGTCTGCAGACTGAAAAGTTGATCAAATACCCCAATGCGCATTTTCCAGCAGCCATCTGTGAGGAGTGTTGGAGAACATAAAAGCAGCTGTGGGCACTAAAATCTGTTCTACGATTTAGAAACCAAAGCAAGTGGACATTTTATTAGATCAGAGCTAGAACAGTTGATTTCCCACCCCTCCACCCCCTTCCTTCCTAGATGCATGCCACATGCTTTTGAATGGACTGAGTAGCTTTTTCCAGTTGCTGGGCTCCTTCTTTAATCATAGGTGGGTTTTCTTTGTGATTAAATTCCATTGGCATTCTGCACAGATTGGCAGCAAGCCAAAGACGCAAAGCAGGGTGGAGAAGCTAAGTACTTTTGCAGGTGGAAAAAAATACACCACTGTGCAGCCAAATAACTAAGCTCCAACTGCTGTATTATTAGATAAGGTAGTATATATTAAGAGTTGAAAATTCATTGTGGACACTCCTGGAAGAGATGCAAGTGTGGTCCAGCTTATATTCCTGAAGCATGTACGGTTACGTTTGGCCTGCTTGACAGACTGAGTGAAAATATCAGTGCAATGCTCATGCAAAAGCTGCTAGCAAGAAGGTGTACAAAGATGACAACATAATTCTCCACTTTTAAACAGGCCTTTTAAATAGCCTTCCTACTGCAAATCATTTCTTGATTGCAATACATCTTAGGGGTTTCTTCCCCTTCACACTTCTCATGCTAACGTAAATTTGGAGACGGGACCAACACGTTATGGAGATGTCTGGATGTCATCATCTTGAGTTTCTGTAGGTTCTCCCTTTTCTTAGAAAACAGAATCATTCCTTTGCAGGGAAGGTGATGAGGGCTTTTTAAATGCATTGGGAACTTGTATGGATAACTTCCTCCATATCTCTCTCCGCACGTGACCTTTTTCAACTCTTCCAATTATACCCTTGTCTGCATCCTCCGCAGATTCACAAGTCGATATTTTGTTGTAAGCCGCCCCGAGCTGCTCTGTGAGCAGGAGGGCGCAGGATAGAAGAGAGCCAATAAATAAATTAAAAATATTAAAACACAGCTTGAAAATAAGGTTTAGTGCTAATCAAAGGAGAAACTTAGCTTTACTCTTCTATTGTTGAGAGCAGGAGTTTAATTTTAAGTTTGATAGAGTCTCATGTAAACAAAGTCAAGTTCCCAATGGTACTGGATGGTATAGATTTTATGGGCCTCAAGTTCTGTTTTTATGATGAAACATAACTGGCAAAATTGTTTTTAAAAAACCACCAAAAAAAACCCCATGTTTAATCTCTGTCCTAAAGAACATAAAATAACTTAGCTAGAGATTTGTATTCTGCCATATGGGCAATTGTCATTTAAAATGCCTTTTGGTATTCTTTCCATTCAGAGTTAAAATAGCTTGCTGACAAGCAGGCAGCCCTTATTCTAATTTTGTTCTCACACAGATTATTTTTCGCCATACCTGAGAACTACTGTCCTGGATGTGATCCAGTGCTATGATATCGCACCAGCAAATACAAGTTTGGAATCCTTTCTTCCAGCTAATTTGCCCAAGAGCTATAAGCCTTGGACTGGAACCATTTAAGTATACTTGAAATGTATATTTCCTGGGCAGGTGCAGCCTCAAAGTGTGGTACAGGAGGTAGCAACCCAAGCTTGATTTATAAAAAGCTTTCAATGCACTTTTATTTATCCCTTTTTACATTGTTCCTGGGTCTGAGGCACCACGACCCACTCACCCTTCCTCTCGTTCGTACTTGTGCTGTCAGGACTGGTCTTTTGACAGTAATTCTGAAGGAAGGGCACTCATTGAGCTATTAAATAAATCGCTTTGAGGGATCTAGCATTTTTGTAGTGCTAGCTCATGCAGTTGACTGCACAACCCAGTAAATATATATAGCTAGCTAAAGATATGGAAGGGGGGAAATGTGCTTGGTATGTTTCTTTTATTTGATAGTCTGTTAAATTTTGTAAATATCATTTTAAACGTGCCTTTTTAGAGCTTATTAATTTTGTTATATTCATAATGTATAATAAATATTTTATGGCTCGGGAATTAATAACTGCTGTTTCTGGCTTGTGTTTCTTTTTTTTAGCTTGATTTCCTACAGAAAGAAGGACTTGTACATGTGTGTGTCCTTTTAACTCCATATGCCCATTTCAACCAAATGTGGTAGAGGGTAGAAGGCCCATAGATAAGTAAGAAGCTTAAATTTCATAACGATAGGTGCACGGGGAGGGGAGCAATGTCACTTTACTACTACTTAGCATTTCTCTAGCGCCACTAGGCGTACACAGCGCTTTACGGTCACAAATTTTCAAAGACAGGTCTCCGCCCAGTGGGCTTATAATCTAAGATGGACAGAGATGAGGGGAACACAAGGACAGACAGACACATTCCCATTTTACAGATGGGAAACTGAGGCCGAGAGGTTGTGACTTGCCCAAGGCCACCCAGTGAGTTCATGGCTAGGGCGGGATTTAAACCCTGGCTTCCCAAGTTCAAGTCCAGCACCGTATCCACTGCACTGGCTCTGCACTTTCAGATCTGTTTAATCTCTTGCGCGTCTACATCTTTGAGGAAGACCCTTGGCTACGGTTCCCAGTCTCTACACAGCCCCAACCACTGCCACTGTAGTCCAGGAACAATGGGCCATAAGGAGCCTGAGCTGCACTCCCCTGCTGCTGCTGCTGCTGCTGCTCCTCCTTTTGGTGGTGGACATCATGGTTTTCACATGGCTAAGAGGAGGCATGGGATCCAGGAGCCTCCACATGTCCCGTAATACTCCTCTGCCTGCTGTATCCCTCCTCTCCAGTCCTGCCCTCAGGGAAAAGTAGGATGGATGGACTTGGTGCTGGGGCAGGACAAGGCACCAGTAGCTGAGCTGTCCTGGGAGACAGGAGCAGAGGCACTGCACATCCTCGTCGGTCATCCAAAGCAGCATTCTGGGCCCTAGCAGCACAGGAGCTGGGCCTGCTCTCCTGTTTGCCACCTCCCTATGACTGACCCTGGGCTTTGACCCTGCTGCCCTTATTGAGAGAGATTGGTGTAATAATTAACTGCTATCAGGACTGCAGGGGGAGTGGGGGTGGAGAGTACTGAACAGACACAGAAGACTTTACACTGAAATGACAAGGTAAGAAAGAGGTGGATACAAGAACTATCAGTGGCATTTCTGGATTGCCCTTGGAGGAACTGCTTCATTCCTGACCATGCTGCAAACCCCACTAGAAAACTGATCAGACTTTGAATGCCAAAAAGCCTGGTCAGTAATAGATTTTTAATTAATCAAAGCTGAGCTTTGTGGAAGACGGTGCCATTTTAATTGCTCTTTTTCTTTACCCTGCATCTCATCTGAAATCTAACCCGTATAGAAATTGCTCATATCTGGAAACACGACCTATGAAACCCCATGGTCATGAGAACACAAGTCAGTCAGTGACAGGCCAGAGGCAGCAGCAGCCAGACACAGCTGGAGTGAAATTACAGGAGAACAGCAACAGCTCACTGAAGACACTGCACCGCAACACAAGCCCTGCACCAGCAAAGGCTCTCGGGCCTCCTGCTCCAGGCTTTAAGCTGCTGGTTAGCTAGGACCAGAAAAGATTTCCTCTCTCTGTGGTACCATGCGCGCGCACGCACGCACGCACGCACGCACACACACACACACACACACACAGTGTCTCCCTCCACCCAGCACACACAAGCACCACAGCGCCCAGCATCAACTCCCTAAATGCGGTGTTGACAAAGAAGCAAACGAGATGCAAGTGCACAAACTTGGTAGATTCTTCTGTCTCTTTCATTCTCTCTGCCAACAAGGTCGATAGTTTTTGGGCTGTCTTGAGAATGAAATATAGGATCTTTAATTAGAGAGAATAAAAACTCCAGTCTGGCCTGTTAACACAACAGGACTTTGCCATAGTAAGTCAGGGGTAAGAAGCCTCTAGTTATCTGCTGTTTATTTGGTCCCTTTCCATTTACAGCACCTGGCCCATGAATCAAGTCCTCTTACCTTCAGGGGTAATTACAGTTCCAAAACCTGGGGGTTTTGGAACTGTAATTGAGTGCCACCACGCTGTCCCAGGTGGCGGTGCTCATCGCGGGCTCACCCTGCCCCCCCAGGACTGCCACGCTAATCATGGACCACCGGGGCTCACCCCGCCCCCCTTCTCCCCGCCAGGATTTAATTCCATGTGGGCTTGCCCCACCCTCAGGGTCTCCAAACCAGGGCACATCAAAGCATCTGGGCTCCCCCCCCCTCCTCCTTCTACAGGGGTTCCAAATTGAGTGCAATCTCCACATGGGCTCGCCCTTCCCCTGTGCGCCATGACTCACCGCAAAGAGATCCGGGCAAGTGATCCAGGTAAGAGCTGCAGAAAATCCGTGTGTGTGTGTGTCCCTGCAAATGAGAGAGGAAGAGGCACCTGGTGGATCAGGTATCTATACCTGGTCAAGTCTCCGCCCACCAGGTGCATCTCCTCCTCCCCCATTGGGCCATGGTGCTGAGCCTCCTGAGCTGCAGGGGAGGGGCAAAGGTGCCTTTGCCCATCCCCTGCCCAGCACCCTGTTCTGGGAAGGCAGGCACAAACCGACCCCCCTGCGGAGAGCATGGGAGTGTTCTCTTTTATGGATAGTACGAATCCATTGAACAAGCTTTTTTAAACACCCCCCCCCCCTTTTCTTCTTAGTTACTCTGTGTAAGCCAATAATTATTCATGAGAGAGTTTAGTAGACATTATTTACATTATATAACACAGGATTGATTATTTCAGCTTGGTGGTAATCATGTGCACGCCAGCTGCACTTTAACGTTTTTGAGTGAGCATTCAAGCTTACAAGTTTTTATAGGTAGGTAAATCATATTATACCATTAATTCTTGCACAAACAATCTGTATATTTTATTGATATTATTAAGATGTATAATGTATTTAGACTATTTCATTTTTAAAAAATATTTTTTGTTTGAGACACATTTATTGTAGCCCTGAACTAGGGTGTTTGTACACCCAAAACGCTTTGGGTTTACTGTTTAGATGCATCATACATTTTGTGATATGGTTTTAGAATATTTCCATTCTTTTTATATATAATGTTGTTCTAGTCAATATTGCCTTTGTTTCACATGTCGTTTTGTACTGTTTTCATAGTAACTAGTTGGTTTTTCTTTCTGTCTGTCTTTGTGTGCTGCTATTCATTTCTTGCCCTTGTTTGTTCTTGGTTGGACCTTGTTAGTGAGGGGGAAGACAACAACAGCTGCAGGACAAGTAGCCTCTGGTGTCATACAAAGGGGAGCAAGATCAAGCATGAGAGCCATACCGAGAAACCGGTACCACCCAGTCCCGAGAGGGTTGGTGGTACTGGGAGCAAGACCTCCAAGGAGAGTGATATGGGGGTGTTCTGGATTGGCTTTGTATAGGGTCATGGTCCAATGGTACCAGCGGTGCCTGTTCATCCTCCAAGAAGACTGTCTTAACTGTCAGGGAGGGTGCTGGCCATGCTGGAGTTGGTTCTGGTTGAGAATCAGAAGAGCAAGGCAGCATCCTAACTGTGGATGAGCTGGTCCAGCATTGGAACAGCTTGCTGGAGGAGGCCAATGACAGGGTGGCTCCGAGACGTCCTCTGCCTCGGTCTCGTCACCGCAGGACCCCTTGGTTTACTGAGGGGCTGCGGTGTATGAAGCGCGTAGGCAGGAGGCTAGAGTGACGCTGGCGTCGGACTCGATCTGACTCTGACCGTCTTCTCCATAGGGCCCATTTGCAGCTCTATGTTGAGGCTGTGAGGACGGCAAGGAAAGAGTTCCTTGCTGTCCTCATAGCACCTGCGAAATCACGCCCGGCAGAGCTGTTCCGGGTGTTGCGGGGGCTGGTTAGTCCGGCCTCCCTCCGCCTGGATGGGGACTTGTCCCAGGCCCTCTGTGAGGAGTTTGTCAACTACTTCGCAGACAAGATTGCTCAGATTCAGACCGACTTTGACGCTGGATTAGGGGCAGTAGGGGAAGAGCGCGAGGGGATGGAGGCCCCGTCTGGTCCAGCTTTGTGTGGGGAGTTTCAGGAAGTGACGCCGGCTGACGCGGCAGATGTCCTGGGGTCTGTGAGGGCCACATGTTGTGAACTTGACCCATGCCCATCCTGGTTAGTAAAAGCTTCCAGGGAGATGTTGGGGATGGTGCTGGCGAGGGTATTGAACGCGTCCTTGCAGCAGGAGAGGCTGTCGCCCTGCCTCAAGGAGGCTGTGGTGCGCCCCCTGCTGAAAAAACCATCTTTGGACGTGGATGCGCTCGTCAGTTACCGACCTGTCTCTAACCTTCCCTTTTTAGGGAAGGTTATTGAGCGGGCAGTGGCACTCCAGCTCCAGGTGCATTTGGACGGCATCAGTTTCCTAGACCCTTTTCAATCTGGGTTCCGCCCTGGTTATGACACTGAGACGGCGTTGGTGGCCTTGGTAGACGACCTCCGCCGGGAGATGGA
This sequence comes from Sphenodon punctatus, assembly GCA_003113815.1. Lineage (NCBI taxonomy): Eukaryota > Metazoa > Chordata > Lepidosauria > Sphenodontia > Sphenodontidae > Sphenodon > Sphenodon punctatus. The sequence goes on from QEPC01010167.1 coordinate 2,199,866, forward strand.
CGCAGGATGTTCAACATTTCTTATCCTGCTAGATCTCTCGGCCGCTTTTGATACCGTGGACCATGGGCTGCT
>QEPC01010167.1:2200332-2277321 GCA_003113815.1 Sphenodon punctatus
TCAGCAGGTTCGGAGTCTGGGGGTGATACTGGACGCAGACCTCCGCCTGGAGCGGCAGGTGGAAGCAGTTGCTAAGGCTGCCTTCTGCCAGCTGTATCTGGTGCGTAGGCTGCGTCCGTTCGTCTCCAGCCCGGACCTGGCCTCCCTCATCCATGCCTTCATCACCTCGAGGCTAGACTACTGTAACGCGCTCTACGTGGGGCTTCCCTTGTTCCTGGTCCGGAGGCTGCAGCTAGTGCAGAATGCAGCGGCTCGTCTCCTTATGGGGACGGGCCGTCGAGAGCATATTACACCTGTGCTCCGAGCTCTGCGCTGGTTGCCGATAGCGTGCCGAGCCAGGTTCAAGGTTTTGGTGATGATCTACAAAGTCCTACACGGTCTGGGCCCCTCATACCTCAGGGACTGCCTCGCCCTCCACGCCCGAGAGCGGCTCCTTCGGTCTGCCGGGGGTGCCTTCTTGGAGCTCCCCTGGGTCAAGCGGGGGGCCACAATGGAGAGGGCATTCTCGGTGGTCGGGCCGCGCTTTGGAACTCCCTTCCGGAGGAAGCTCGCCTGGCCCCTAGCCTGTTGATATTCCAGCGAAGTTGTAAAACCTGGCTGTTTGCCCAGGCCTTTGGGGAGGGTGGGGGGGAGGGGAAGGGGTTTTTAGCTCCCCCACCTGATTTGTTGTTTATTATATATATAGTATGATTTTTAACCCTGTTTTAATATTTAATAGTATTATGAAATGTTTTAAATTGCTTTTATTGTATTTTATTTGTTGGAAACCGCCCTGGGCTGCTTTGCAGGAGGGCGGGGTATAGATTTAGTAAATAAATAAAATATAAATTCTCCTCCTCTTCAAAGGAGGTGCTCCGGGGCATCTTCCAGCCGAGGGGAATCCTGAGGAGGTTCTTGAGGGCTCAATATCTCATTCCAAGGCTGGGTCGGTACTAGGAATGGTGCTGGAGGAGGAGTCTGAGGTGACAGGTGTGGTGCATATAGTGGTGCTGGCAGGGGCTATGCCAACAGATGCTGAGACAACAGGCGTGGTGCTGGCAGATGTGACGGCACTGTTAGAGCTAAAGCCTGACAAGGCAGGACTGGAGCACTGAATGGCGGTCCCTGCAAGCCAGATCAGGCCCTCTTCACCACTTTGTAAGGTCTTTTTGGTAAGGATGTTCCCTCAACCTGAGCATTCTATCCTTCCTGGCTCAGGAGGATAGGGCAGCACAAACTCTGCAGTTCTTAGCATTGTGCCCCTCACTGAGGCAGACTAAACATTTCTTATGTTCATCTAAGATCGAAAGTGTTCTCGGACAGAGCAGGCATCGCTTGAATCCCGACTTCTTTGACATGTCAGGAGAAAGAAGGGAGATCCCCCCCCCCTCCAGCAAGGAGGGTCCCAGTAGTTCCTAACTAAAACTATAAGAAAAATGAACTAACTAGAATTCTATACACTTATTTTTTATTTCCGACAAAAAGAGCTTAAAAATAAGCTAAGCGCATTCCTGCCTTTTTTCTGGAGGCCGTTGGAAGGTACCGAGGCAGGCAGGCTCCGCCTACTTTTCTTATCTCTTGTCATGCAAGAAGAAAAAGACCACACTGAGGATTTGGGGTGGAGGGGTGGCATGAGAGCCTCACCTCCTTTCAGACTGTTCTATGCAGTCTACCTAGTAATTGCTGATGCAATGGTGTTTCTTGGCTACCTGTGGAGCAACAGAACACCCATAAGTGAGACTCTCCGAGTTCCTTGAAGATCATCATCAGGCTGTGGCCATGGCCAGGAATGCCCTTCAATGCTATTTGGTGAAAAGACTGTGTCCCTGACCACTGTCATCCATGCCTTTGTTACCTCGAGGCTATATTACTGCAATGCGCTGTATGTGAGCCTGCCCTTGAAGACTGTTGAGGGGCCGCAGCTCGTGCAGAAAGCAGTGCTCCACCCCATGATGGGATGGCTCACTAGGAGCCCATCACATCAGTGCTTGAGTCTGCACTGGCTGTCCAGACTGTTCCAGGTACCATTCAAGGTGCTTGTTTTTACCTAAAGCTCTGAACAGCTTGGGCCCTACATATCTAAAGGAACGCCCTCTTGCAAGTTCTATCATTGGGCCAGGTCTATATTTTATTTATTTTGAGCCATTTTTAGCCCGCTCCCTCCTGCTCACAGTAACAGCTCGGGGCGGCTCACAAACAGAAATTAAAAATGTAAAACAGTTCAATAATTAAAATCAAATACATAAAATGTATAAAACTCATTAAAAGAGTGGAACCAAACCCTCCCCCAACCCTCCCACCCTACCCATCTCCCTCACCAAAAGCCTGGCGGAACAGGCAGGTCTTACACTGTCTCTGGAAAGAGGGGAGGTCTGGGGCCTGGCGGGCCTCTGTCGGGAGGGAATTCCACAGCCTAAAAGCGGCCACCGAGAACGCTCTTCCCATCGGCACGACCCAGGAAACCCGGGAGGCTTCAAGTCGGGTGTCCCCAGCTGACCGCAGGAGCCACATCATGGCCCGGGGTTTGAGGCCGTCCCGTGTGGCACGTAGAGAGGTGCTCTCAGTGGCTGCTCCACAGCTTTAGAACTCCCCTCCCTTGAAGGTTTATTTACAGCCTAGACTGGGCATCTTCCAGAGGCAGTGCAAGAGGTATTCTTTGGCCAGGCCTTTAACAGGCAGGGGTAGATTCTGAGGTGGGGTGGGGGTTTTATTAGTGTTTGATTTATATTTGATGTTTTTATAATGATGTGAGCTGCCCTGAACCTTCAGGGATAGGGTAGGATACAAACTGAAACAAACAAGAAAAATAAAATTTAGTTCTTATCACACACAAAAATGTAAGATGTTTAGTTCTCTCTCCTTCCCACAATACAGCCTTTTGGCTCTCTCCCCAGTAAAAAGGATTATAAACACAGCCAGCTAATATTGATGCATACTATTTACACTGTATAGGTATATAATTTTCACTCCCAAGTGCCTGATGGATACAAAGCATTGTTGGGCAAAATATTTCACTGTCTGAAGCCATGCAGCGTCCCTTAATGGAGGAAACTCCACCAATGCTAGAGGAAGCTGTTCTTTTCTTTGTAATCCCAAGGCAACTGTGGGCTAAATCCAGATTAAATACCAGTTAACCTCTTCTGAATGCAAAGACCCTTTGCAGTCTCAAGGCTGTGTGTAAAAGTCATTTCAAGTGCCTTTTGCTACATATAATGCTATTCTAAACTTTTTGTTTGGTTGGTTTTTTACCCTTTAGTTTTTTGCCAGCGGGCGGCAGCCCATGGGCAGCGCCTGAAGGGCGGCAACAAAAGGGCGCTGGCTGTTTTGTGGCCATTGTGAGACCAGTGCGAGGAACCACCCCCCTGACGACATCCATGCCACACAGCTTCTTCCGATCCCCTCTTCCATCACCACCGGACACTGCACAATCACTCCTGCGACACCCACTGCCCTGATCTGCTGCAGTAACTGTTGCCACCTAGGATGCCTCCCCATATTTCCCTTGCTCCCTCACCCCCTTCTTCTTGCCTTCTCACCCTGCTGCTGGCTCCCCTGCTCCTCCCTCTCCCTCCTCCAACAGCCTTTGTCCAACTGGCCTACCCCTTATTCTCGCCTGTGCCTATTCCCCCTCCTCCCCCTCACCCATTCCCTGCAAGCCCCCCTCCTCTACCCCTCCCCCTATCCAAGCCCTGCAAACCCAGCTACTCCGCATCCCTCGACCCACTTCTTCCTCGCCGCCTTTCCCAATGCCTGCTAGTCATTCCCCAAATACTTCTGTCTGCCCTCCGCTGCAGACTGCTGCAACCAACCTGATTGTAACCAAGCCAAGCATACGCACCTGAGACTTTGCATCCGCCTGAGTGTTTCTTTTCTCCCTTGTCTCTCCCACTGTCCCCTCGCCCTGTCTCCCCCTCCTTGTCTTTTAGATTGTAAGCCACAGGCAGGGACCGTGTCTATTTCTAGGTTCTGTAAAGCGCCAGGTACATGGCTGGTGCTATATAAATGTTTATTATAATAATTATAATTATAATAATAATAATAAGCTTCAAGTAAGTTTTTTTTCCTCATCTCAATACAAATGTTGATTGCTTGGTGATCTAGGAATTTTTAAAAACACACTCAAATACTCTTATCATTGAAGAATTTGTAAAAAAAAAACAAAACCCAAGGATAGAGCATTTGGTGGTCACAATCCAGAAGCAATGAAGGTTTGCAACCATCAACTGCCTTGAGACACATAATCAGAAATAAAAACCTGGAACCAAGTGGATTTTCCGTGCTGTGGCTGGAGGCTGCATGCACTAAATAACCTCAATGATGCATTATTTCTTTATTGTGATGGAAGTTGCCAGCTGATAGGAGCAAATACCCAAACTGGAGCAAATGCTGTTGATATTAGAAAATGCCAGTGGCCCTGGATCTTTCTTCTTTTTGGTGTCAATGCAAGACCTGGCTGTTCTGCCAGGCTTTTGGCGAGGGGTAGGGGTGAAGGTGGGTTGTTCATTGTTTTGTATGGGTGAGGTGGGGTTGCTTTATGGGTGCATTTCCATGCTTATATGCTTTTACTAATAATTAATGGAAGTAACAAAGTAGCCAGTATATATATAGAGAGGCATCTCTTTGGGCTTCGTTTGGGGAAAACCTGATGCTCCTGCAATAAAGGGGAGAAGAGATTTGTGGGGCCTGTGAGGGAGTTTGCCTCCTCTCCCTCTGTGGAAGGAGGGGAGGGAGGGAAAGCCAGGATGTGATAAGCCAACGATATGCCCCGCCGCCTGAGCTTTTTATCCATGTGACCTCCAGTAGAAGCACTAGAAAAGCGTTCTGTCGATGACCACCACAAACGGCTACGTCCACCGAAGGCAGCACGCTCCCCTTTCTTCCAGGTTAGTAGCAAGTGGATACAGCAGTTTAGGGCTTTCCATGGCCCTGCTGCTGGTCTAGTTGGCTGCCTTAGGGGCTGGGAAGGAATTTTTCTTCTCCCACCTTATTGGCCCTGATGGTGGTTTTTCCACCTTCCCCACAGAGGTCAAGTGGCGAGCTGCTTGCTCCAGAGAGGCTTGTGCACACCAAGTGCTGCGTTGATGGCTGGATAGAGATGCGTTACTCCATAGCAGAGCCCAGTTGCTCCTTAGGAAATGTTTTGTATGGGCAAGTCCATTACTCCCTCTGGAGCTGTGTAATCTTCAGTGTCTTACACAAGCACACGTCACACCATAAATTCCCTGCTTTTTTGAGTTTTCAGTGTCGCATCATCATGCGTGTCTCCTGTGAATTCAAATCCGTTTATTCCCTGCCTGTTGGCCTGCAGACACAGCTGTATGGATGATCGCTCTTGGGAAGGGGTGTTTGGACCTTCCAGGGGAATTTAAAAACATCATCTCTGTAAAACGTATCCCACACCCTATAGGCTGAGGAGAGACCTGCTGTATCTCACACACTATGTGCTGAGAGGCCTGGTGTAGCCTGTGCCCTATGAACTGAAGAAGTGTTGCCTCTGCTGCCACCAGGGATACACTGCCGGGATCTGGGTTCCTCTGCCGCTGCTGCAGTGCATTTCAAACTCTCCGTGGTGCTGTGAACAGTGAGGCGGGAGCCACGTTACCTATCTGGTTCGATTGGACTACATCAGACAGGATGCAGCCTGGCATGCTGGGACATGTCCAAGCAAACCTGATAAGTAACATGGCTCCCACCTTACTGCGCACGCACGTGACGCCGCGGGGAGTTTGAAACGCACTGCAGCAGCGATGGTGGCAGAGAAACCCAGATTCTGGTGGTGGTGGATCCCTGTTGGCAGCGGAGGCAATGGGAGCAGCAAGAGCAGCGGTGGTGGCTGTGGCTGCTGCAGTGAGTCCTTCGGGGGTGGGGGGAGTCCGCTGGTAGGGGGGGTTGGCGGTGGCAGCAGCAGCCAGACATGAACCAGCAGGTGGTTGGGTGGGGCTCATATGTTTCAGCCAGGTCCCTGCCAAGGAAAACTGGGGGCCAGCAACAGCCAGAAAGGGATACAAAAATGGAGGCTGACGGGTGGTCAGGTGGGGGAGACGGCGTATGTTTGTTCCCGCCCCTCCGCTTTGGCTGCTGCTGAGGAAACCTGAGGGTCTTACCCCCCCTTAAAGCTCACTGACCCACCACCAGCAATCCTGCTGCCCCCCCCTCCCCCTTCTCCCTACAGCCAGCTCCAGAGGCAGCAGCCTGAGCATTCATGACTGAAAATGTTTGTGATAACTCCAAGCCCCATAGCTCAAAATGTGGATTTCTATATCTGATTTCCCTATCCCCCTTTCATTAAACCTCCTGTCCACACTGCCAGACCTTATAGGACCCATCCCATGAATTTTTAATGACATTCAGGGAAACGTACCAGCTCCCTGAGTAGAGAAAACCCTGGCAGAAGAAATTCGCCAACCCCGGAAGTAAACAGCGTGAAAAAAACAATGCAAGTGAATGGAGGCACTTGTATTGGAACTCCTACCCACCTTAACTAATAGAGCCGCTCCCGCTGGCTCTATAACAAATCATTAATCATTCAAACAAATGGGAATCAACTCCAAAAGCATAAAAAGAAAATCTCTTACCCACAAAGTGTATGTAAATGAGATTCTAAGATCTCTGCTCACAATAACTGGAGGATACAACCAGAAATAACAAAACCAGAAAAATCCCAGATCAGGTGTCTTATATAACCCAAAAATGCAGTCACCACCAGGTGTTACCAATCCCAACAAGCTTGAGAGAAACTAAGCAACCAAAGCATCTTGATCATTAAAGAAAGCAACTGAAATCCATGTCATCATTCAGACCAGAAGGGGCAATAGTATTTAATTTAAATATCCATTGGGTTTCTCTCCTTAAAAGGGAAGACTCTCTGTCCCTCATTTCACTATCCACGCTCTCTATGGCCCCCAAAATAAAGTCAGTAGAACTATGGCCTACAGATAAGAGATGAGTGACTAAGTTGCAGTGATTTTCTGGTTCTTAATGTTGCTTCTGTCTGGGTTCACTAATTCTGATTTTGGGCTTCCTTATAGTCTTTCCTACATATCATTTTTTTACAAGGGCATTGAATAACATACACTACATATGAGGAAGCGCAAGTGGAGAAATCTTTAAAACAAAATCTGCCATCACCTGGATTAACAAATGAATGCATTTTACAGGTTTGCCCACAGCACATTCCAGATCCTTCTTAGGATGGACAATGCCCAGCAGCAGCTCCTTTATTTTATATTTTACCCAAAATCCAGAAAGGAGTTGATGCCCTTCCTGGTATTCCTATCATGTCTGGGAATGGATCATTCCTGGAAACCTTATCTAAATATGTAGATTACTATTTTAAATTGCATGTTGCACAATTAGATTTGTACATTAAAGGCACTTCATATTTGTTAAACTTGGTTCTCTGCTCTATAGGAAATACAGATGTTGTACTTGTTACATTGGATGTTACTTCATTATATACTAATATACCAGAACATTATATACTAATATACCACAATAAGAATATACCACAACAACAAGATACATTAAAAGTTGTTAGAAGGATTTTGGACAGTAGGGAAGGCAATTTTTGTCCTCCTACACATTTTGTTATGGAGTTGGCAGAGATTGTTCTGTGCAAGTATTCTTTTTTCAATTTGGGAATCATTTTTTTGGGCAGATTAAGGGGGTTGCCATAGAGAGGGAGAGACAAGGGGTGTAACATTCACGAAGATGCGAGGTCTCAGGTGCACGTGCTTGGCTTGGTTACATCGAGAATGATGGCTGGCTGGTCCATGTGGTGAGGATATTAATACACAGACCTCAGGCAACAGATTGTACTGAATGGTATGTATCAGCAAGAGTTAGGAGAGGGAACTGGGGAGTCAGGGAGGGCAGAGCGGAAGAGGTGGGTCTTGAGGAGGGATGTGAAGGTATGAAGGGAGGGGGTGAGGCGGATGCGGGCAGGGAGGAAGTTCCAGTCGTGGGGGGCAGCTAGGGAGAAGGGATGAAGGCAGTTAGGGGAGCATGGGAGGGCAAGAGAGGGGACAGAGGAGGAGCAGAGTTCACGGACTGGAGTACGGAGGAAAATTAGCGCAGAGAGGTGGGGGGAGCAAGGTTGTGAAGAGCTTTATAGATGAAGACTAGGAGCTTGTGCAGGATTTGTTCAGGAAGGGGGAGCAAGTGAAAAGAGGAGAGGAGGGGCTGCACATGGTCAAAGCGACGGGTGAGATGGATGACCCTGGCAGCAGAGTTTTGGATGGAGATAAGGGGAGAAAGGTTACAGAGACCAGTATGAGGTTACAGTAATTGAGGCGAGAGATGACCAGGGCATGAACAAGGGTTTGGGCAGAGGAGACAAAGAGAAAAGGGTGAATCTTAGCAATGTTATGGAGGGAGAGGCGACAGGATTTGGCAACAGAGTCGATGTAGGGTTTAAAAGAAAGGGGTGAGTCAAGGATGAAGCCTAAATTACGGACTTGGGGGACGGGATGGATCGACAAGGAGGAGGGAGAGGACTGTATTGATTCATAACAAATAACATGTATCTATATAAACAGATGCTTTGGTTGCTTAGTTCTTTTCAGGCTTGTTAGGATTGGCAGCCTCTGGTGGTGGCTGCATTTTTGGATTATACAAGACACCTGGTCTTGGGTTCTCTGGTTTGGTTATTCCTGCTTGTATCCTCCAGTTATTGTGAGCAAAGACCTTACAGTCTCTTTTTCATACATTTTGTGGGTAAGAGATATTCTTTTTATACCTTGGAGTTGATTCCCATTTGTTTACATGATTAAGGATTTTTATATATGGTTGTGTTTTTTGTTTTTCATTTCATGAGAGATTTTTAAGGATAGTATGAACAAGTTGTTGTTTTTTTACCACCACCCCTCCCTTTTTCTTCTTACTTACTCCATGTAAGCAAATCATTATTCACGAGCGAGTTTATTAGACATTAGATAACACAGCATTGAATATTTATTTCAGCTTGGTGGTAATCATGTGCACGCCAGCTGCACTTTAAAGTTTTTGAGTGAGCATTCAAGCTTACAAGTTTTTGTAGGTAGGTAATTCATACATTATTCCATTAATTCTTGCACAAATGATCTGTCTGTATATTTTATTGATATTAAGATGTATAAAGTATTTAGACTATTTCATTGTTTTTATATCTTTTGTTTGATAGACATTTATTGTACCCCTGAAGAAGGGTGTTTGTACACCCAGAACGTGTTGGGTTTACTGTTTGGATGCACTATATATCTTGTGATGTGGTTTTATTATATTTCTATTCTTTTTGTATATAATGTTGTCCTAGTAAATATTGTCTTTGGTTTCACATATCATTTTGTACTGTTTTCATAGTAGCTAGTTGTTTTTTCTTTCTCACTAACAAAGTGGTAAATGCTCTCTGTCATTCCCCAAGATGGGCCAGTGATGTTCTTCAAACATCCCTCTCCCAACGCTATACAGGAAGCGGTGGCTTCCCAGCACTCCCAGTCAGGAGCTGACAGTGGACACATCCCCATCAGATCGTGACGGATGAAGACTAGATGTCCTAGGAGGCAAAGCTTTCTCTCAGTCACACTATCCCTGAGGGAAGCCAGTTATCTATTGGCAATGTGTGGATACCAGCATTGGCTCTGAACCCAGACCACTTTCACCACTGATCCAGTCCAGCTGGCAGCACTACAGAGGGAGGGAACACAGGTGGCTCTGTTCCAGCTTACCACTGCAGTGCACACCCGCTGACTGTGCAATAAGAAACATGACTTTATCTGTAACTGTGTGCAAACATGCTTGGCTTAGGTCTCTGGCATTCACACCCCAGAACAAAACGAGGATCGAAGACCTCCCATTTACTGGCTTGGGTCTCTCCGCAAAGTCCACCTACCAGACTCTGACAAAGATCAAGGAGACCTCCCAGATGGCCAGATTGGCAGGTGTAATAAGATCAATTAAATGGAGGTTAGGGGTGTGCACTTTATTTTCATTATATTGATAATGATAAATTCTTTTTTTTCATTATCGCAATAACGATAACGAAGATAAACAATGAAATCAATAACGATAATGAAAGTTGTTGTTGATTTTGTTATTGCCTGGTAGGTGTTTTTTGGAAGGAAGTGTGGGGAGGAGAGGAGGGAGCAGACATCACAGAGTCAGAAATGATGTTGAACTCTTGAACTGGGCCTGTGATGGGAGGGAAAGGACCTGATGGATGTAATCATTGGCCAATGAGCAATGTAAGCAGGTCCCAGGCAGTTACATGGCACCCTGTGATTGCTCAATGCCTCCTGCCTCCCAGAACCAATCATGTGGGTTCTGGGGAGGGCACTACAACCCTTTATGTGGCAGGACCAGGCTGTTTGACTCTTGTTCTGTGTTGACTCTTGCTTGTTCTGTGTTGACTCTTGCTGTGTCAGCTTGCATTGACAGAACTCTGGTGCTGCTTGCACTAAAAATCTTCCCCAGTCCTCAGTTATATATCTTACCTTTCCTTATACCCTTTATTTTACCTTTTCCCCTGTCTGTCTCTGCCTGTACATATATATAGATTAAATATAGGTTTAGATACATAGATTAGATAGATATAGATTACAGAGATAGATAATATTGAGATTAGATAGATATACCCTATAGTTTTTTCCTTTCCCCTTCCCCTGTCCATATTCTAAGATTAGATTAGATATTATATAGATAGTATATACTAGGATTTTTTATTATGTATATTATCATTATAGGATAGGAATAGAATGGTTAGATTCTTAGACCACATAGCAAATAGAAGTTTATTGATATAGATACTTAGATAGGAATATATTGCATATAGTATAGGTTATTAGGTGTAGGTTTAGGTTGGACATACGTATTAGTAATTTTTCATATTGTCATTACGTACTTATTATTACTACTGCATTGTAATAAGAAAGGGAGGAAGCAGTTCAACTTCTGGGAAGTCTGGGGCAGGTGTCTGCTGGCACTTCTGTCACTGGTGGCAGCCCACAACAGAAACGGACCAAAAACAAAATCTTTGTGTTATCGATACTGAAAATGACAACGGTAATGAAAAATGAAAATTTGTTAACGATAACGAAAACAACAGTTTTTAATAATGAAAAATGAAAAACAACATGGGTCCTTGGTGCACACTCCTAATAGAGGTACTATGCATCTTACTCCTGATGGCAAAAGGCAGCTTTCTCTGCCTTCCAAACTAGGTGCTTCTCCCAGCAGCAGCAACAATCGCAGTCCTTCCCTTCTCTTAAACAAAGGTTTATAAAGCCCAGAAAAAACAGCTTGCAATCCAGCTTGTCTGCAGGCCAGCAAAACCGGTCTCAGGTTTAGTGATACTGAGGTTGAGGGAACAAGGGGGAAACACCTCCAGTTTTCTGAGCATCTGAGCTACTTTTGCTTAGTGTGGTATAATATTACCACGGACAGACAGGTGGATAAAAGAGAGAGTCTATCAAGGCTACTCAATCCAATTTAGCATGCCATTCTCCCCACCCACTATCCCCGTCCCTCTTTAGGGAAGCATGTCACAAGACAAAACTGTTACAAGAGGTAGTGTGTCTGATTTCCAGGGGAGCTATAGAGAAGATTCAACCATCTACTGCAAGCAGTGGCTTCTACTCCAAATATTTGATCATCCCCAAGAGGGATGGGCACTCTGCCTTATTCTTGACTGTAGACTGTTGAACAAATGAGTATGAAAGCTAAGATTTAGAATGGTTACCCTTTCTTCCATCTTGTCAGCATTGACAAAAAATGCATAGCTTGCCTTGGTTAGTCTCAACCTCACCCTTCTCATAGAAGTTTTTTATGTTTCATTGTAGATGGCTGTCAATTCCAGTACGCTGTCCTTTCCTTCAGCTTGGCTATGTTCCTAAGACTATTTTGAAAGAATGTTGCCACAGAACTCAGAAGAATGGGTATCCAAGTTGTCCCATAGTTGGATGACTGGCTTTTGACTGCAGATTTGGAGAACTGTCTCTGCCAAAACATAGAGTTCACCAGCTTGTTGCTTAGGCCTCATAAAAAATTGGGAGAAATGGAGACTTACCCCATCCAAGGTCCTGCCCTTCATGAGGGCTCTTCTAGACATGACAATAGGGAGGGCTTTACTTCTCAAAGATGGGTCATCTTTGATGATGCATTGGATGGAAAGAAACCTAACAAATTTGAGTTGCTTTCTCTGGCTGCAGGGCTTTTTATTGTCAACAATGGAAGTCACCCCCTTTGTCAGACTGAAAATGTGTCTACGTCAACATTCTCAGGTCAGTCTATATGCCCACTCTTCATCCAATGTCCAAAAAGGTCATGATACCAGGCAAAATAATTTCTGCCCTTCATTGGTGGTCAAAACTGTACCATGTTCTCAAAATAAACCCTTTCAAGCCACTAGTGCCCATGGCCATGATTACTATAGATGTATACCTTCTAGGATGAGGAGCTCATGCTGGTACTCTTACTGCCCGTGGCACTTGGGACAGAGAAGAAGCAGAACTCCGTCATAAACATACTTGAGAGATGCAGACCATTCGATGGGCTCTAAAATCCTGTGCCCAATATACCACTTGCATGACCATTCCGATCATGACAGCATGTCAGTCATGTGGTATTTGAACTATCAAGAAGGCACCAGGTCTTCAACTCTCTGTGGAGCCCCAGAAGATGTGGGACTGATGGACCAGGCACGAAGTAACCCAAAAGTGATCCACCACGCAGGCAGTTCCAACATCATTGCTGATGAACTCAGCAGGTTGGACCACAATTGTCGTGAAAGGAACCTCCATCCAGAAGTGGTGTGTTTACTCTTCAACAAAAGGGGTTGTCCAGCCATTAGACTGCTTTGCAATAGCAGAAAATGCCAAGGTGGCTGCCTACTGCAGTAGAGCAGGACATAACCTGGCCTCCCTTTTGGACACCTTCATAGTACCCTAGAACACAGTTCTAGTATATGCCTACCTACTGCTTCCCCTGATCCCATGGGTCATGTACAAGGCACTGAAGGACAGGGTACACACATGCTACGGATAGCACCAGCTTAGCTCAGACAACCATGGTATACAATGCTGTTACAGAAGGCATTCCAGACTATTCTGCTGCCAACCCGCAGAGACCTGCTTTTGTGTCAGAACTGGAAGGACCTACATCATAAATTGGAATCTTTACACCTCTCCAATTGACTGATACCCTGGAAGAAAGGCCTACTGCTAAGGAAGTATCTGATGTCATCCAAAACATAAGAAAGGAATTGACTAGATCAGCCTATGCAGCTAAGTGGAAGAGATTCACTATCTGGATCTCAGGACAGAACATCTCCCAGCTCACCATGAACCCCATACTTACTTACCTTCTTCACCTGTATGACATGGGTCTCTCTCTATCCTCTCTAAAGGTACATCTAGTGACTATCTTGGTGCATTTGCAAATTCTGCAGAATAAACAGATGATCTTATATCCCACTGTTAGAAAACCTCCTGTCATTCATCCAGTGCCACAGTGGGACCTTAATCTGGTTCTGACCTCATTGATGCACCTGCCTTTTGAACCATTTTTTGGTCACTTATGGAAGTGGGTTTTTTGGTGGCAGTAACATCAGCTCATCGAGTTAGTGAATTAGCAGCCTTGAGGACTTCCCAACCATATTTGTCTTTTCACAAAGATAAAGTTGATCTCCACACTGATCCAGCATTTCTTCCAAAGGTTGCCTCTCCCCTCCATCTAAACCAAGTGATCTCCCTCTCTGTCTTCTTTCCCAAACCTCATGTGTACCCAGTAGAGGCTGCTCTTTACACCTTAGATGTCAGAAGAGCCCTTTCCTTCTACACAGAATGTACAAAACGTATTATGGCATCTGACACTTTTTCCTATGGAGGTCAGCGTAGTGGAGTTGTTGTGGTGACTTCACAGAGACTCTTAAAGTAGATTCTTGCATGCGTCTATACAGCTATACATGTTATTCTGCTGCCAGTAAGGACCCACCACAGGGTATTCGAGTGCATTCTTACCAGATCATTAACCACATCCACAGCCAATTTTCATAGTATCCCACCTGACCAGATATACAAAGTAGCAATGTGGTCTTAATGAGTCTACTCGTTAGACTTAGCAGACAGATGGGATGCTACATTTTGGAAAAGAAGTATGGTTATTATTATTATTATTATTATTAACAAACATTTATATAGCGCCAGCAGTGTACCTGGCACTTTACAAAGTAATAAAATAGACACGGTCCCTGCCCCTAGGACTTACAATCTGAGAGACAGGAGCTGAGGGAGAGACATAGGAAGGGGAACAGAGGGAGAGACAAGGGGTCTAACATTCATGAAGATGCAAGGTCTCAAGTGCACGTACTTGGCTTGGTTACGATGAGAATGGTCTTTGCTTTTGTCCTAATGGTTTTATACCTCATACCCATTTCTGGTGAGTGTCTTACTGAGTACTACTATTCTCCCATAAGTGAGAACCATGGAGCTTCTTGAAGAAGAAATGTAGTTTACTTACCTGTAACGGAGTTATTTGAAAGAGCTCTTCATATTCTCATGACCCGCCCATCCTTCCCCTCTAACTCAGAGTATTTTCAATAGAGGTTGGAAGTTCTGTACAGTGCCAGACACATGGCTGGTGCTATATCAATGTTTATAATAATAATAAATAATAAATAAGGAACTGAGATGGGAAGGCTCCGCCTCCTTTTATCTTCTCTTGTAAGAAGAAAAAGTCTGTGCTGAGGAAAGGAGTTGGGGAGGAGGAAAGAGACTCCCTTCCTTTTAGACTTTTCTATGCAGTCTGCCTAGTAACTGCTGATGCAATGTGGAGCTCTCTCTCAAAGTACTCAGGTACTGGTAAGTAACCTGTATGTCCAGATGCAGCTTAGGATCCAGAAGTACCCTAAGGCTGCAAACCTGAGTAACCAAGGGATGCTAGACCCCATGGGAATCCCAGTTCCCTCCACGTCACAAGGTCAGCGAACCATCAACATTTCAGTCTTGTCTGGATTTAGCTTCGGTTGCCTCACTTGCATCTAGTCCCCAATTGCAGTCAGGTACAAAGTAAGCACTGAGACTGCAGGACCTGGGTCAGATGAAAAAGATAAATAGATTTGGGTGTCATCCGCATATTGATGGCAATGCAATCATTATGGCAATATGTCATCTGCATATTGATGGTCCCTCAGTTGTGTCATCAGCACCTCATAATCAGCTGTATCAAAGGCTGCTGAAAGGCTGCTGTTGATTTCTCAGCAATGATGGTCACCCAACACCACCTGTGCAGTCTCAGCGTTATACCAAGAATGAAAGCCAGACTGACATGGATCCAGGAATCAGATTGCATCAAGATGCTCCTGAAGTTGCTTGGAGACCACCCATTAAATGAGAAATTAGTTGTATGTGTTACATGTAGTCATTGCTGAATAAATTATTAGTAATTTCCCCTTGGATGGACATAACTTCACATTTCACATTTAGTTGCTCTGCTTAGTCTGTGCACACATAACAGTAGTTAGAAGCTGCTTGATCATTAAAGAATTTGTTTACAAAGCAAATACTCAGAGGTGATGAGAAATGGGAGAGTCATATTAGCCTACGGTAATTCACTGTGTACGGAAACTTCAGTAGCACTGAAGCTTGTTGGGAACCACAGGATTTCAGTGGGAATACTGTACATTGGAAAAAGGAGAGTTCTTCTCAGTGTGAAATATCACCAACATGATATGTCTCAAGGACCAGCATTGCTTCTGTATTGTGAAAAGATGTGTTAGAAATGACTTTTCAATATGTTCAGCTTTTCTGAACACTAGATGTGCCTAAGGAATCTACAACTTCCTGTCTGGGTTTCCTGTAGCAGGAGAATGTTTGGTGTTCTCCAGAGCCTCCCATGAATAACAAACTCTACAGCATGTGGTTTGCTTGGCACTGCACCAGCTTTTTGACCACACAGCTCACCTTAATTCCTTGGTCAGACATATAGGAACCTGGTCTCTCATTAGTTAAAACAAATATCTTCTGTACATCTGTTGAACTGCAAGAAGGGTATGCAGCAAAGTTTGAATGTCTAGCTATCCAAGATGCTTGCGTGGTGGACTTTTGACTAGAGCATAAGACAGGAACATTGGGATGCTGTTACCTGTTTTGCCACAGGCTTCAACCTTGGCAATGATACTTAACCGTCTCAATTTGTTCATCTGTAAAATTAGGGCAATAATTTTGTCTCAAAAGTTGATTATGAAGATTAACCTATTAATGATGAAAAAAACTCTGGCATCTTCCAATGGAAGGTGCTAAAAAAATGTAAAGCATGGTGGAAATCCCTCGTGCTACGGTACAGAGTTCACTATATCTGTGTGATGGAGGGTGGCAGCCTTGACATCAAAGATCCACAACAGAACTGTCAGTTGTTTGGCTAAGACTATTGCTAAACTCTTTTGAAAAGATTTAGCCTTGTTTTCTTTAAATTCTAGCGTAGGACATGCATTCTCAGGGGTTCAGACATTTTCATTAAGGAATTAGGCCAGATTCTGGTCAAACTGCTTGTAAAGTTGCCTTTTCTGGCATTAGGCTAGATGGGAAGAATCAAACAGCAAGAAGTTACAGTAGCTCGATAACTACTCTAGCTGCTCCTTGTTGGTCTTGCTTTGCATATTGGCTATGCTTTGCATGTCTTTGGACCTGGGTGGGGTCACATTATATTTAAGTCTCAAAACAGGATCATGCAAGCAAAAAATGTAGAAACCAGTAACCACTGCCCTAAAGGGCCTTTCAGGAGCAGCAGCAGCAACAACAAAAACACCAGTCCCCCATTAATATGAAGTGATATTATTAAGTGCCGTCGGCTGGGGGCGCCCTCCTCGAGGTCCCCCGGTTTTCCCGGGTGTTCACTATGAGGAGGGCGTTATCCATGGCTGTGGAACTCCCTCCTGTCAGAGATCCGCTTGGCTGCCGGCCTCCCCTCTTCCCGCAGATAATGTAAGACCTGGCTGTTCCGACAGGCCTTTCCCGAGGGAGATGGGGTGGGTGGGTTGGGTTAGGGTAGGGGGTGATGGGGTTTTATATTGTTTATTTCTAATTGTAATTATTATTGTTTATTTTAATGTTTTAAAATGTTGTGGGCCACCCCAAGATGCCTGAGGCAGGTGGGGGTGGCATATAAATTTTAAGATAAATAAATATTGATGGATTTCTAAGTGATTGCTGCACAGTAACCCATGGCTGTGTGCCCCAGACTACTTACCCATTGTAGACCCATTAAGCACATCTCTCAGGAGTAAGTGGTTTGTGGATCATGACCCAAGTGTGCTATCTATACTAGGAAAAGGGTGTCTGAAGAAATGTTAAAGTGCTGTTAAAGCAGAGTTACATTACATGTCTGTTTTCACTCTTTAATGTGGTCCAGCTACCTTGATTTCATAGCCCACAGTCTCACCTGCAGGCCATGTTGAAGGGAGCCCAAGAGGAAGTATGGGTGTGAATTTTGTTTTTCTGGTATTAAGAAAAGATTTTTGTTTTATTATTAATATCAGAAAAATGAAAAAATAAGAAAAAGTTGGAATAAGAATGAAAATTTCAGAATTAAATTTAAAATGTTGGGACATAAATATCAAACTATACCCTTTTTGTTTTCCGTCTGATTTTTGTGAACTTTGGAGGGAATGTATCCCTTACTGAGGGAATCATTCCTACCAAATTTCAAAAGGATTGGATAGAGGGCTCCAATTTTATAAGCATTATGGTTTGTGATGTACTTCCAATGTCTTTGCTTCCAATCTAATTTAGATGCCATTTGGACCCCTCACCAAGGTATCATTCCTGCCAAATTGTATAATAATTGGATAACGGGTTCTTATATTATAAGCAACGTACATTTTGTGGCTTCCACATGAATTTCCAGATGTACCATCTGTGTTGTAAACCTAATTTGGATGAAATTAGGTTAGATTGTACCCCCTCATCCAAGGGATCATCCCTGACAAGTTTCAGAAAGATTGGCTAAAAGGCCCCAATTTTATAAGCAATTAACATTTGTGATTTTAACAGAAGCCATGCAAATACCGTCCCTGAAAATTCTGGGACAGAAGCAAAAATATCAGGACATAACTGGGACTTCAAGCAGCAAGGCAGAGGGGGAGGAGTAAGCAGCCCAGCAATCAAGAGACATGATTGACACAGCCAGGCTGGCCAATTGGCATCCCAAACACATCCTGCAGCACTGTGACAGAGGACATAAGATAAGCCCTTATTGGCTCTTTCCTAAGCAGAAGCTTCCAACTTCCCAGTAATGAGCAGGAGGTTGGGGTGAGCAAAGCACAGAATGAGAATACAGGGTTGACATTTCTGCTGGCCAACTGGCATCACAAACCCATCTTGTACCACTGTGACAAACATGAGAGAATCCCTAGTATAGGTTCATTCTCTGGAGATGCTGCCCAGGCTTCCAACTTGCCAGTACCCAATCATTGCAATTAGGGAGGCTTGGGCATGGGCACTGAGGAGCAAATCAAAGCTTTTGCCAAGCTGCACAACCCCCACCATGCCTACATCTTGTGTGTCTTGTAGGCTAACTCAGTGTTCTTTGTGTGTGACTGTGTGAGCTGCAGTCTCCAGCCTCACTGCAAGTACTCATAACATCAGAATTCTGCACCTATTCTCCCCCATTTATGCCCCTACAGACTTTGAGGTGCCAATGACTGAAGCCAATGCCAGTGCCTCTGGCACCTGCTCCTCCTCCTCTGCTCTGCCCACCTCCTCCTGTCTTCACTTGCTCTACAAATGCTCCAAAAAGCAGATCTCTCCATCTAGTAAAACCTTTGTAATTTAAACAGAGGCAACAGCTGCAACTGATTTAAGGAAATTTGCAATTTCTGTAAAAAATAATAATCATGCAATGTTCATTGCTTATAAAATCAGGCTCCTTTATCTAATCGCTTGGAGATTTTGAAAGAATGATCCCTTTGGTGAGGGGAACAATCTATTCAAATTCCATCCATATTAGATGGAAAACAAAGATATTACAGCTGGAAATGTGTGTCCAAACCATGCAATTAAATTGCTTATAAAATCAGATCCTTTTATCCAATCGTTATGAAAATCAGTAGGTATGATTCCTGTAGTGAGGGGTACAATCTTTCCAAATTGCATGCAAAGTGGATGAAAAAACAAAGAAGTTACAAGCTGGAAATGCATTTCCGATTGAAACCAATGGAAAACAAAAATGAAAATTACAAAAACAAAAATTCTCAATAACGAAAACCAGAAAAATGAAAATTTTAAATAACAAAACTGAAAACAAAATGGGTCCCTGGTCACCCCCGTAAGAGGTAGCATTGCAGTTGGGAGAGAAATGCCCTGGACATCAGAAGAATGATCTCACCAGCAGTGGCTGAAACAGGGTGAGAGACAACGAGCCCAAAGGCTCTCGCAGTCTGGTGAAGCAGGGCTCAGCACAGTGCAAGGGAGGGAGTGGGGGGCAGACGGGCGTGCCTGTGTAATAGAGAGCCAGCATGTTTGAGCCCTTGTCTCGCACTGTACTGAGGATTCTGGACTACAGCGAGGCTGGATCCTGCCCTCATCCATGCCCCATGGCTCGCTGCTTTGGGATTGCACCTGGGGAAGGAGCAAAGATGCTGCTTTTTATCATGTAGAAGTGAGGTCAGTCTGTCTGTCTTCAGGTGCAGTGAGAGAGGAGCAGGCCAGACCCCCATGGAGTATGGGGAGGCAAGAAAGCTAGGGAAGGAGAGATTGAGCCTGACTGCCCAGTAAAAAGTACCCGGGCTGGGGGAGGGGGCAACAGAGAACCAGCTTGCGCCACAGTGGAGGCTGCCAGCCAGTCTTACTTGCTTCCTGCCGAGACCCAGGCTCCCTGAGGGAGCTGATGGCTTGGCACTGCCTGCCCTTCTCCTGGTAGCGCAATGGTTCCTAGGTGAAGCGGAGGAGAACGGGCTGGGTAGTTTGGAGTCACTGCAGTATCCCGCTCTAAGCCTGGGACTAGTGTTACTGTGTTGCAATTTACAGCCTTGCCCCTTGTCGTGAGTACAAGAGCCGAGTAGCTTGGGAGTAGTGCGGCGTTGGAGGGGGTGTTGGATGGACCTATTGGATCAGGGCATCTGACTGCTCGCACCTGGGACAAGGAAGCCAGATTTAAAAGCCTGCTGTTGCCTATGGCAGCGCCTAAGGGCCGCGCAAAGGAAGAGTAATGGGTTTTTGTGTCGACAGTCATCTGCGGTACCAGAAAGGGGAAGCCACGTCCAGCTGCTTCCCTTGAGGAATTGTTTTTCTTCCCTACGGGCCCTACAGGACTCTGCTTCTGAGTTGCTATGGAGATTTATAATTTGAGCCAGAGGGTTCTGAGTTCAGCACCAGGGATGCCCCAGAGGGCAAGTGACTCTATTACGGATTTTCTGTCTGGTCATGTGGCTTTGACTACGGAGACGTTACAATTTATGTTTATACAGCTAAACCATTTGAACGAGAAAATAGAGACCTTAAATCTTCAATTATGCCAGCCAAATCGCCCAGGAGGCGTTCCTGGGAATTCACAGCAGCTCTTACATATCCCCAAAGCCTCCTTGCATTCTCCATGTTTTTATAAGGAGATGGCTACTGCTATCTCCCCCTTACACCCTGCAGCTTCTTGGGTTCCTCCCCAGGAAAGATCTGAGTTTTTTAGGATCTTGGAGAGTAACCTAATTTTTATCATCTTGCCACTACCTGGGGGCTAGCTTCCTTCATGGGATACACGTTTGGACATTGCTGAACATTTAAGATTATTATTGAATAAGCCAGTTACAAGGCACGATATTATCTCCACCAACCTGTTGGTTAGGACTAAAACTAGGTTGATAACAAATGTTGGGTTTAAAACCTCCACTATGATAGCGATAATTTTGAGGGGAAAAGCTGGTTTAAATCGATATGCTATATATAGCTCTAGAGCATATCAATCTGCAGCTGGAGAGCTGCGAATGCAGGAGAAAGGTTTGCTTTGCCAAAGTACTCTCTTGGGTGTTAACCCCGGGCAGTTGACACCAAGGCCTCCCTCTGCTTTGCCATCAGATTCAATGCGGGGAGTAGATGGGGACCCCGCTAGAGAGATAGTCTGCCCTAGCCCAGAAAACAGCTATACATTGCAGGGGATGGAAGTGGATCCTTTCTTTATCCCCCAGGCAGCTAAACCTATGACTCAAACCTTTTCCTTGGGAAGGAAGGATGTACCTTCTTCCACAGTTTTATCCCAAAAGACCTTATTAGACAGCCTGGAGATCTTGCATAAACAGCTAGGAGAACTAGGGGCTGTTCAGAAACCTTGTAGCCCATTAACTACTTGAAAGGAGGAGTTGCAACTTGCTAGACCTGTCCAGTCATGCTTAGCGACCCTGCCTCTGATTGGGAGTGACGGCCGAGAGAGTTTGTTAGTCGAGGGAGAGGGTTCTTTAATTTTTTTCATCAAAAATCCCGAGTCTGGGTGGCTGGTCAGCGGTAGCTAATCCTACCTCTCTAGCTGGGCCGACCCTTGCTCAGGGATTACTTTCTCTATCTCCGGCTTCTTCTGATGGGGTTATGTTAAGCCCCAACAGCAGACTTAGATCTGCTTGTTCTCTTGTGAAACCTCAGACCTGAATACCCAGTAATTTTTCATCATTGGAGTCTTCTCCCCCCCGGTTGATGGTGATTTAGGTGGTCTTTCTGATCCTCCTTCTCTTGCAGACCCGGTGGATAGGGTCTGATATGATCTCAGCAGCTCTATGGAGTACTCATTGATATCCTGGAATATTGCTGGTTAGTGGGCCCGCCAGCGGGACCCAGATTTTCTAGACTCTATTAGCAAGCATGATATTATTTTGCAGGAGACTTGGTCCCTGGATGTCTTTGAGTGTAATGGCTATGGTGTCCATTGTATTAAGGCTACTCCCTCTGTGTCTCATGGTAGGCCCAGTGGGGGTTTGGCTCTTCTAACTCCTGTGGCTCGGAATATTAAGGTGGACTTTCTTTTTTCATATAAATTTAACTTTGCTATATATCATTGTGTTTTTCCATCAGGTTTGGTATTATTGATTGGGAATGTTTATTTACCTCCCCTAGTTTCTCCTTATTATTCCCAGGATTTATGGGATACAGTCATTGACCTTTCTCGTGAGGCCATGAGAATCCATCCCTCAACCCCATTTGTGTTTGGGGGAGATTTTAACACCAGAACCGGTAATCCAACTGAGCATCATCAAGCTCCTTAGCTTGATGATTCAGTATATTCCTTTGTTACCAGGCCCAGAGTTTCTTGAGACTGGGTGGTTGGTCCCGGAGGAAGCCAGATGATCGATCTTTGTGATAGGCTAGAGTTGGTGATACTAAACGACCGGACCCCGGAAGATGCTATGGGGAATTTCACTTATCATTGCAGCCAAGGTTCAAGTGTGGTTGATTATTTTTTAGTTACCGGCCATTTTTTTGTACAACATCGCTAATATGCACATCCATCCTAAGATTGAGTCAGACCATTTCCAGCTGGTATTATCTGTTTTAGACTCCAATCTAAGGAAAGGGTCATAGAATGAGAACTTATTAGGAACCCAGCTATCAAGAGAGGAAACATATCATATGAGAATTAATTGATCAGATGAGGCCAAGCTCTCCTTTTTAAAATTCATGGCCCAAGAGGAGGCTAAATTAAGCTGCCAGGGAATCTGGGCGCAAGGGAAGGACATTTTTACTCATTATGACAATTTATTGATGCAATTATTTCCCTTTGTGACAGTACAGATAACATCTAAAGCCCTAGGGAAAAAGTCCCTTTCTTGGTTTGATGCCGAATGTCAGGCCTTAAGATCTAACCTCCGTAGAGCTGCTAGAATATTGAGATCTAAACCTTCTAAGGCAGTGAGAGATCAGTTTCTGGGTCTTCGGTCCTGTTATCACAAAGTGTTGGCGGAGAAGAAGCGAGTGTTTCAAAGGGGAATCTGGGATCGTCTACTTGTTGCAGCTGAAGCTCTTTGAAATTTTGGGAGCTCATTCGATTGACTAAAGCAGGGGGCAGTGCTCCCAAGTCGTCCCTTATCCCCTCAGAAGCGTGGGAAGCTTTCTAGGGGGATATATTTGCCAATTCTCACCATACAGGGTTTAGTGTTGAGATCCTTCCTAAAGATGAACTCCAGCTATGGCAGCCCATATCCACTGAAGATATTCTTTTCCTTATATCCCAACTTAAAACTGGCAAGGCGCCAGGGGATGACTTCATTTTGCCAGAACTCCTTAAGTACGCCCCAGAATGGTGGGCTAGTATTCTAGTCCCCTTTTAACATCTATAAACGAGTCAGGAGGTTTCCCCAGTTCATGACTGAATAGCATCGTTATCCCAATTTACAAAAAAGGGGATCCGCTCCTCCCTGGGAACTATCGCCCTATCAGCCTGCTCAGTGTGATTGGCAAACTGCATGCCAGATATTTATTGAGCAAACTGCAATACTGGCTTGATTCTAACATCATCATTGAACCTGAGCAGGCTGGGTTTCAAAAGGGCAGATCAACCCTAGATCACATCCTAGTCTTGTCGGACATAATTAATAAATATACAGTCCATCAAAAGAGATTGTATTTGTGTTTTGTGGACTTACGTATGGCCTTTGATTCCGTTAACAGGGATCGGTTTTGGGCTAAATTGTCACTTCTCTTGATCCAAGGTTGTTGTTTCTTTTGGTAAAACGACATAGTGGCAATTCCTTGCAGGTCCGGTAAAATTCCTTGAGGAGGCCCTCTAGAAAGGTTCAGGTTTTGGCAGATATTAGGCAAGGCTGTATATTGGCCCCAGCCCTATTTAATCTTTACCTAAACGATGCAATTTCCTTTTTAAATAACATAGACACCCATGCCCCTGTCGTCGGCGTCAGGAAGATTCCAGCTCTCCTGTACGCCGACGACACTGTTTTGATTTCCCAAACAATAGTGGGTCTTAGGCACTCCTTGCAACAGTTTGGGGCTTACTGTGCTAAGGAGACTCTTCTAATTAATTTTGATAAGACCAAGGTAATATCCATTGGGAACGGTAGAGTTTGTAAACCCAATCATTGGACTATTGGTACAAAAGTGGTCGAGCAAGTGTCCTCATACAAGTATCCAGGAGTTATTCTAACTTCTTCTAAAAACTGGAATCTCCATTTTGAAGCCTCAAAGTAGCAGCAATACTAATTTTTTTCCTTGGCAAAGGGGGTAGCTGGTTCTTCCAGCTCTCCACCTATTCAAGGCCAAAGTTATCCCCCAGGCCTTATATGCCTTTCCAATTTGGGGCACTGTGTACCTGAATAAACTTGAAGTCATCCAAAATGGTTTTTTACGTACCATTCTGGGGGTCCTAAAGGGTATGTCCCAACAAATTCTGAGAGCTGAAACCTCCTGTCCTACAATCAGATCAGTTGCCCTGTGGATGTTAAGTATTGGATTAAGACTTCTCTTTTTCCTATCCAAGATGGTTTCCTCCTCAGCTTAGTTTCTAAGTACGGTCTTTTGGGAGGAGGCAGTTAAATTAGAGATCCACAGATTAGGTTTCTCCAAGGAATTTTTAAGGAGAAGGGGACCTGAGGGAACTATGGCACTTATTGATAGGAGATTTGATGATCAAGAACTCCACATAGAAAATGGTTGGCTTGCAGATCAAAGGGTTGCTCCTGAATATTTTTCCCCAGCCTTCCCAAATGTTAGTTCTAGCTATTTATTTACCTGGTCGAACCCCACGGCAAGAGTGGTGCTCACTAAGTTTAGATGTGAGGCCTTTTCGCTAACACTCCTCGAGGGACGGTACCTTGGGATCCCAAGGGAAAATTGCTGCTGTCTTTTCTGTAACCTCCAGATAGATACTGTAGCTCATATTTTGTTCCGCTGTTCTGATCTTTCTGAATTAAGAAGCAAATTCTTGGGTCCTCTATTAGCAGTTACCCATGGACATCATACAACTATTCTACTTCATGAATTTCTTAACTCTATAGACTCCGGAGTAGCTAGAGCAGTTGCCTCATTTGGTTTAGCCGTATTACGGAAACGTTTAATATTTTCTAATGTTAAATATTAGTTACCTAGGGATTTTAATATTGGTTGTTTGGATGTGTATTATATATTATTTACAAATGGTGGATATGTTTTTTATGTATTAGCATAATACTTGTGTTTATGCTTTTGTGTCCTAATGAAATAGCTATGGCTATATTGTAATAGCTGCGGCTATACACAATAAACTTACCTACCTAAATGGTTCCTACCCTGGCTCAGCTTCCCCGCTCAGCACAGCTCCAGAGGCAGACAAATAGAGGAAAAGAGAGACTACAGGGTAAGCATAGCTACTCCAACCTTCAAACTCCTACCTCCAGCTTAGTTTCCCACCCTGCAAACATCCATCTTGATCCCCTAGTCCCTCCCAAAACATCCATCCCTTCCTCCAACTCCTCCTCCCTAAAGATCCATCTGCCCCCAAACTCCTTTACATCTGCCTACTCCTCAAAATATCATGTGAGCTACCCCATCCCCCTTCCAAAACATCTTTGTGTGCCCTGGAGCTTCCTTCCTAAACACTCCCATATTCCTTCTAAAATATCTCTTCCATTCCACGCTATCTATTCCAAAATATGCATCCATTTTCCTCAGCGTCTTTCTAAACAGTCACCCTATCATCCCTGTATCACCCCCATCCACTCCTTCTTCCCCAAGCTATCCGCTCCCAAACCACCCCCTCTCCCAAATTAAGCCACCCACATCACAAAAATGCCAAGTATTTTGGATGTCAGTTGGGACTGTGACCCCATCAATAGATGGTGCAACCCCACTTGAAGTCCCACTCAGAGTTTGGGAACCTCTGCTTTTTGTTGCACTCTGTTGCTGTTTTCAATCACAGAAATATATTCATGTCTGAAATGGGATTACATGGGCAAAATTTTGGGATGCCCTGTAGCCTAGTGTGTTAAAAACTTTCTGAAAAGGTTCTTACAAAATATTTGCGCATTTCTATTGCAGATTTTATAAATGCAAATGATTGAACCCACGAAAACGGTATGAGGTCCATATAAAACAGGTGTGGAACTTTAGGCCCCGGGGACCAAATGTGCCCATGGCTCATTTTGTATACTAAGTGTTATCATTTATTACTTTTTAATCTGACCCCTGGGCCATTTTCAAATTGCTAATGTGGCCCTTGGACCACCCCTGCTTTATACCAACGTCATGATGCTTTGGATATACATAATATTTATTTTATTTTGAAAAATAATTTTTATTATTATTATAAGCATTTATATAGCATGAGCGATGTACCTGGTGCTTTACAAAGAATAAGATAGACACGGTCCCTGCCCGAGAGCTTACAATCAAAAGACAGGGGTAGGGGAGACAGGGAAGGGGGTACAGAGGGAGAGACAAGGGATGCAACATTCATGAGGATGCGAGAACTCAGGTACATGTTCTTGGCTTGGTTACAGTAAATTGGGAGTTTGCAGATAACAGGTGGGGGATAATCCTGCGTGGGGATGATTAGCAGGAGTTAGGAAGGGCGAAGGGACTTGAAGGCATGGAGGGTGGGGGCAAGGCGGACGACGACAGGGAGGGAGTTCCAGGTGTGCGGGGCAGCGAGGGAGAAGGGACGAAGGCGGTTGGGGGAGCAGGGGAGGCGTGGGAGGGTGAGGGAGGGGATGGAAGAGGAGCGTAGTGCTCGAACAGGGGTTTGAAGGGAGATCAGGGCAGAGAGGTAGGGAGGAGTGAGGTTGTGCAGGGCTTTGTAGGTGAAGACGAGGAGCTTGTGCAGAAAGAGGGAGCCAGTGGAGAGAGGAGAGGCTGCATGTGCTCAAAGTGATGGGCTAGGTGGATGATTCTGGCAGCTGAGTTTTGAACAGAGATAAGGGAAGAAAGGTGGGAGCGGGGAAGGCCAGCGAGGAGGAGGTTACAATAGTTGAGGCGTGAGATGACTAGGGTGTGGATGAGAGTTTTGGCAGAGGAGACAGACAGAAAAGGGCGGATCTTGGAAATGTGGTGGAGGGAGAAATGGCTGGATTTGGCAACGGAGTCAATGTAGGGTTTGAAGGTAAGGTGCAAGTCGAAGATGAAGTCCAAGCTGCGAGCATGGGGGGACAGGGAGGATGGAGACCCCGTCAATGGTAATTGACAGGGAAGAGGGAGAGGAAGGATTGGGAGGAAAGATTGGGAGTTCAGTTTTGGCCATGTTCAGTTTGAGTTGGCATTGAGACACCCAGGCAGAGAGATTTGAGAGACAGTTGGTGAGATGAGCTTGAACAGAGGGGGAGAGGGAGGGAGTAGAGAGAGAGAGTTGAGTGTTGTTAGCATATAGGTGGTATTGGAAACCATGGGAGGCAATGAGTTTGCCTAGGGATTGGGTGTAGATGGAGAAGACCAAAGATGGAGCCTTGGGGAACCCCGACCGAGAGTGGTACGGAGGAGGAGGGGAAGGAGTTAGGAAGAATACATTGAAGGAGCGGTCAGAAAGGTAGGAGGAGAACCAGTCGACGACAGAGTCCCGGAATCCAAGGGAGTAGAGCGATTCAAGCAGGAGGGAGCGGTCAACAGTGTCAAAGGCAGCAGAGAGATCAAGGAGGACAAGAATAGTGTAAAGACAGTTGGATTTAGCCACAAGATGATTGTTGGTGATCTTAGCAATAGCGGTTTCACAGGAGTGAAGGGGGCGGAAGTCAGATTGGAGGGGGTCAAGAGGAGTTGGCAGAGAGGAGGTCGAGGCAACGGGAGTAGACAACCCCGTTCAAGGAGCTTGGAAGCAAAAGGGAGGAGTGAGACAGGATGGTAATTAGAGGTTCAGAGGGATCCAGAGTGGACTTTTTGAGGATGGGGGAGACAGTGGTGTGTTTAAAGGCAGAGGGGAAGGAGTGGTTGATGATGTGCAGGAGGGGAGGGATGATGGTGGAGGCAATGGAGGTCAGGAGGGGATGGGGTCCAGGGGCCAAGTGGAGGGGTTGGAGGAGGAGAGCAGGGAGATTTCCTTAAGGGAGGCAGGATGGAAGGAGGATAGGAGAGAGGTGGGGGGGAGGAGGGAGATGTGGGGAGTAGTAGGGGAAGAGGGCTTGGAAGCGATTTCCAGGTGGCTCTTGTCAATCTTAGAGGTGAAAAAGAGAGCAAGATCCTGAGCGGAGAGAGAAGAGGGAAGAGGAGGACGGGGGGTGGGGTGGGGTGGGTTTGAGAAGGGAGTCAAAAGGTGGAAAAGAGGCGGCGAGGGTCATAGGAGCAGGACTCAATGTGGGAGGTATAGTACTGCTGTCCAGCAAGGGAGATAGCAGAGTTGAGCGATGAGAGGCAGAATTTGAAGTGGAGGAAGTTGGCGTGGTAGTGGGATTTGCGCCTTCAAATCCGGAGAGTAAATGTGCCATTTTATAGACTGCCTCCCCTTAATGCTGCTTAATCTATACTACAGTTTGGATGCTGCGAGTAATCAGCATACTACAGTTTGGATGCTGTGTGCTAGTAAAAAAAGGGGTGAAAATGTTGGAGCGGCAGGTGGAGGCAGTCGCAAAGGCTGCTTTCCGCCAGTTGCATCTGGGGCGGAGGCTGCGTCCGTTTGTCTCCGGCCCGGACCTGGCCTCCCTCACCCATGCCTTCGTCACCTCGAGGCTGGACTACTGAAACGCACTCTATGTGGGGCTTCCCTTGTTCCTGGTTCGGAGGCTGCAGCTAGTGCAGAATGCGGCGGCCTGTCTCATTTCGGGGACGGGGCGCCGGGAGCACATTACACCTGTGCTCCGGACTCTGTACTGGTTGCCAATAGCGTGCCGAGCTAGGTTCAAGGTTTTGGTGCTGATTTATAAGGCCCTTCACGGTCTGGGCCCCTTGTACCTCAGGGACCACCGCGCCCCAGAGCGGCTCTTTTGGTCTGCCGGGGGTGCCTTCCTGGAGGTCCCCCGCATTAAGAGGGGGGCCCACAATGGAGAGGGCATTCTCGGTGGCTGCACCGCGCCTTTGGCTCTCCCTTCCGGAGGAAGCTTACCTGGCCCCCAAGCCTGTTGACATTCCGGTGAAGTTTTAAAACCTGGCTGTTCGCCCAGGCCTTTGGGAGGGGGGTTAATGGGTTTTTATCTCCCCTACTGTAGTTATTGTTTTAATGTTGCCCAGGCCCTGTTTAATATTTTATATTGTGTTGATGTGTTTTAAATTATTTTATATGTATTTTATGATGTTTTATTGTTGGAAGCCGCCACCGAGCTGTTTTCAGGAGGGACGGGGTATAAATTTAAGAAATAATAAATAAATAAATATAAAATAAGCCCCACCCCTCCATCTCCTACCTAACGCCATCGCACCCTATCACTGCCTAAAAAGGTCTTGCATCATTTCCAGAAGATGAGCAGGATTGGGCTTAGGCGGACGTTCCATAAGTGCGGAGCAGCCACCAAGAATGCCTCCCTGCATTCCCTAGCTGTACAAACATCTCAGCGAGATGACACCTACAAGCGGACACCCTCAGCTGACCTCAGGGGCCGCAAGGGCACATGATGGAGGCGGTCCTTCTGATACCTGGGGCCCAAGCCATTTAGGGCTTTATAGGTTAAACCCAGCACCTTGAATTGTCCCCGGAAAGCTATTGGCAGCCAGTGCAGACACTTGGAGCACCGGTGTAATGTGCTCCCAGCGATCTGTCCCTGACAAAAAGCGGGCTGCCATGTTCTGCACCAACTGCAGCGTCTGTCTGAACAGTCTTCAAGGGCAGCAGGTTGCATTAGTCCAGCCTCGAGGTTACAAAGGCATGGATGATGGTGGCCAGATCTGAATCTGATAATAACAGTTGCAGTCTCCTCGCCAGATGTAATTAGGTTGCAGCAGTGGCCAGGAATGCCTTTCACTAACAATCATGGGGCAGGCACAGCAGCGGATCCAACGGCACCCCAAGGCTGTGAACTTGACTGAACAAGGGAGGCTGGATCCCATCAATAACAGGAGTCCCCACATCACCCAGGTCACACGGTTGGCCAACCATTATCACCTTGGTCTTGTCTGGATTCACCTTGCAATCGGTTCTCCCGCATCCAGTCCCCAATGGCAGCCAGGCACTGGGTAAGCACTGGGACTACAGGATTTGGGTCTGATGAAAAGGAGACAGAGCTGGTTGTCGTCAGCATATTGATGGCACTTCTCTCCAAATCTCCAAACAATCTCATCCAGGGGCCTCAGATACAGATTGAAT
The DNA here is from genome assembly GCA_003113815.1 of Sphenodon punctatus. Lineage (NCBI taxonomy): Eukaryota > Metazoa > Chordata > Lepidosauria > Sphenodontia > Sphenodontidae > Sphenodon > Sphenodon punctatus. The sequence goes on from QEPC01010167.1 coordinate 2,230,462, forward strand.
GGGAGTAGAGACAAGATGGAACCCGTCGGGACCCCACAAGGGAGCTCCTGCGAGGATGACGAGCCACTGCCCATCACCACCCTCTGGGTCCTCCCAGGCAGAAACAAGTGGAACCACTCGAGAGCAGTCCAACGCAGCACTGCCAGATCCCGCAGCCATGTCAACAGTACCCCATGATCAACAGTATCAGAGGCTGCTGACAGAGCTAACAAAATCACCAGGGTACAATTTCCCCTGTCACTTTCCAAATGGAGATTGTCAACCAAAGCCACAAGCACAGTCTCAGTGCGATGCCCAGAATGAAAACCTGGCTTACGTGGGTACAAGAATCCAATAGAATTGAGCTGCGCCTGGCTCTGCAAGGCAACCACCTGTTCAATAACCTTCCCTAAAAAGGGAAGCTTACATAGGGTGATAGCTGGCAGGGGAGTCAATGGTTGTTTTTAAATGAGCACTGCTGCAGGCGTGGGTCGGTGATCGGTACAGGGTACCTTTAAAATAGAATGGCTTCTTTGTAACAGCAGATTACATAGAAGGCTGCAATTAATGTATTACGGTCATGCAGCGTTGGAATGGCCTTTCCTAGCTGATTAGACTGTCAATAGCTAAGGGATGCAATCCTCATGTATTAAGGTCAATGGGAGCTTTGTCACTGACTTCAAGGAGTTCAGGATTGCAGCCTTAGTCTGGACATAGAGAATTCCATTGCAACATCTTGCAGCAAATACCCCTGTGTAGAAGTTCCTGGTGGTAGCAAGAATGGAATCGGTGACTAAACATAAGAAAGCCTTGCACGCCTGTAATAGCTGTTGACCTTTCAATTTTTTTGCCTGCAAAATTTGTTTAAACTTACGAATTTTATTTCTGTTGCGTGGTGGTGCAGTTTCAGATTTTAGTTGGGGGTGGCTGGGAGCAACACTCTCACCAGGGGCAATTGTAAAGGACCTTTCATAGAAATGGCCAGATGTAGAAAGTCCTGAAGCATAATCAGCACATGGTATAAAACACAGAGGGGACATGCTTCCTAAATGGCATCCTTGCACTTACTATTTTAAAGAGGATTGGGGGTGGGGGTGGGAATGAGCAGTATGATCCTCCAGCTGGTAAATGCTGACACTAGCCTTAGTCAAGTGAATGAGATTTTCCTGGCACTGAGACTCATGGGAGTGCTAAATGCTGACACTAAACAGTTGGAGAACTGCACATCTCACATCGCAGGATGTAGTAAAACCACACCATGTGGCTGTACTATGCAAACACCACAGCTTCACCAGAAATAAAATCTCTTGTTTTTCAGTAATGTTGTGCTAACCAAATTTTGCTGCTCTGACCTTGACTGTCAAGATCAATCCAGAATTACTCTTCTGTTACAGCATGCAAGCTGTGTCTTGCCTGACTCTTGAGGAGGAAAGACTTCCAAACAGCATCTAGGTACTGTATTCTTCCCGACAGAGAAGACAGTGCCACAAATGGTGCGCTTACCTTACCCCTAGGTACAGTCCTGCATGCCTGCAGAAACAAGGCTCACCACCTAAGAAGAAATGCTCCTCTCAGCAGAGAAGGGTTTTCACTCGTGTTCTAAATTATCCTCCGACCTCTCCTTTAGTGTTCAGAGCTGGGATTAAATCAACGGTGCCTTGAGCCAATTTCTTTTTGTGCAACTAATAATGGGGATGCATGTAGGTAGCTGTGGAGAAGATGCTGCTGACTGCTGAAGACAGACATGCATGCATTACTTTACTGCAAACAGCAGCATATAGATTTATGTACAAGACAACACCCTTTCCCATCCTCCAGGAACACCCATTGTGGCAGAGGTGTAACTAGGGATGGGCCCTGGTGAAGAAGACAGAATGCCCCCTTCCTCCAGGACCAGCACCGGGGGTGGGCTAGGGCAGGAAGCTGAGCTGGCAGGGCCAAGGGTGGATGAGGGCCTGGGGTCACTAGAGATGTGGGGGTAAGGAGGCAAGGGCTAGCAGTACTCTGGGGGTGGGCTGCTAACCTGCTTAGTATACCTACGTGCATATGTTCTGTCCTGACACACCCAATCCCTCCTGCTTCACTAGGCTATGTCCCCTCAGACTCAGGCCAGGTTCTACAATGGCAGGCTACTCAGCTGCTCCAGGGCTGCTGCACGGTTTGTCCCTGTTATTGCCACCGCACAATGCAAAGGGCATAGTTATAAACCAGAGGCTGGCCTGATTAATTCCGCTGTGCACCAAGGACAGCAACACGGGGATTAAATATGAAGCTTTTTCTGTCGCTGGTTACCCCAAGCAGCTCCAAAATAAATATTTGATGTAGGCTCAAGCAAGGTTTAGATTCAATTTACGCCCTGAAGGAAGGGTTTGCCACACCAGATAAGCTGCCAGTTTACCCCAGACCTGGAAGACACCAGCATTCATGGGCTTGTACGAATTGCTAGTGCTTATTTGTAAAGGGATAAAACTTGCCAAGAGGGGATGGCTTAATTTTTTTAAAATAAAAAAAGACTGTTTTGACGGAAAATAAATGCCAGTCGTAAACGTGATAACTCACTACAAACGACATCAGTGCACAGACATGTACCAATATTTGACCTCTGCAGCAGGCCAAAATTTCATATGGTCACCACTGAGTGCTTGCAAACCAGCAACAAAGAGTTGGTTGCCAAAATTAGTTGGTGAAATTGGAGTACTTGGTGGCCAGTTTGCAAACAGGGAAAGAGGAAGAATTAAATGAGTAAACGAATTATTTTCTCAACTCCAATCCCTGAGCTCTAATCCTGTTAATAAGGAGGGCACTTTAGGACAATTCTAAGAGGCCAGGGTGACAATTACGTTCTTCTGAGGTTAAGTTAGTCTGAAATATTTTAAAGCCTCCCCCTGCCTCCCCATGCTAATTTTTAAAAAAAGAATCTTTGTTCACCTTCCTCCCTGGCTCAAGCTGTTTTTCTGGCTGGGTGACATTTTTCTTACAGATTTGAAGTCTGACTATATGAACAAGCCCATTTTGTCAGCTTAATGGTATACAAAAGAGTCTTTGGACTCTCGAGCAACTCGTGCCTGTTTCAGAACACATACAGGTTAGACACACTTTCAACGCAAATGATATATTTGTTGCACGTTTATAATACAGGTACTACTCACTAGCTTGGTCATCCTCCTCTCTGGACTTCAGTCTGAATCTATACTTGTGCTGAATGACAAGGACTAATCTTGTGGAGGACTCTTGGGGCTAAATATGGCTTATGACTGGTTTTTATTTGGCTCTCCAGTTCCTGAATCTGGCTCCTGGATCCAGTTCCTACCATGAAGCACAAAGACAGAGCCCAAGGCAAGGAAGCAGAGAAAGCATGCACAGAAGGATAAAGGATGGATAAAAGAGACCCCTTATTTGCCAACTGGTCGCAAGGAAGCAGAGAAAGAGAGCATGCACCCCCCCTGACTTTTGTGCAGCTGTCAGGGTTTGTACTAATTTTCAAAGTGACCCCTGGGAAGGAAAAGGTTCCCACCCCTAATCCAAGCAGTCTAGAAGGGACCACAGGATCTTTTTGTTAACAAAAACCAAAGTGACTGCATTTGGGACACTCCCCCTAGCCCTAAGCGGGGTGTGTGTGTAGCCGCCCTCCCCCAAACAGGGTGCCGGGCGGGGAGGGGGCAAAGGTCTCCTTTGCCCCCTCCCCCACCTGCCTATTGAGCGACGGCACTGGTAGGCCAATAGGGAGGCGAGGAGGGGCACCTTGGGTTGGGGGGGGCGTAGATGGGTATATTTACCTGCGGCAGCCAGGTACCGCCTCCTCTCTTAAAGCACCTTTCCCCTCTTAAACACGGATTGTGCTACTGCCCCTTACTTCACTTAAAGTCAGCTCAGTAACAGTGCCCACTTCACAATGCTCTGCTGTTTCAGGCTGTATCACAGCAAGCAGAACCACTGTCCTATCGCATTAGCAATGCAATTAGTGGCTGGATTAACTGCTGCATCAGCAGTTTCGCTCAAATCTTTCCATCTGGTTTAATCTAGAATCAACAGAAGCCTATAATTAGAATGATTCCATTATTTAGTTCTATTTTTTTCTTCTTTCTTCCAAACTTAGTGCTGCATTTTGCGAGGTCCAAATCACCCTTAATTATAGTTTGGAGCTATGCCAAGCCTATGATGTATTGTATAGGAGTGTTCTAATTCATAGCATGTTTTTACAAATACCACCACCACTGTCAGTAATCTAGGTCAATTAACTTTTAATTCCCCTTTACAATTTCCCCCCTCAAGACACTATCCTTCCATCAAGTTAAAGATTGAACTATTCTCTTTTTTAGGAATGACTGGAGCTGAATTTTCTAAAACCTGTGTCAAGACGTAACTCGAAATTGGTTTATAAAATGTTTATAATAAATATATATATAGATTATTGTACATTATACACATGAATGCTTTCACTGCACTACAGTAATGCACATTTCCAATTTAAAACAGAATAAGCAATTTAAAATGGACTATTATAGCCAGTTCTTTGTTATACACGGCACGAAGGGCTTTGGACAAATTCATTCACGTGTCTTTAAAAATCTAAACATGCAGACCATGCAAAGTCCCAGACAGTGCAATGAATGGAATAAGGAACCCAGGTACTTTGCCAGAGAAGAATGTGATGGTGTGATTTGACAGTGCTACACTCATTTAAGATGCCCGCTGAAGAACAAAATATGAGGTAGACACTGGACAGAAAGGATAAATTAAAAAACCAATAGAACTTAGTAGCCTGGAATTTTAAAAGTTGGTATCCAATGTAGTACTATCGGCAATTACTGTTTTTACAAAGTAAGTCAGACACAGGCAAGACACTTCATCTGAAAGAGGGCAACTGAAACAAAAATTGGTCACCTACCTTGATGAATTTGTTTCTTCTCCGTCATACTGTCAGTGATCTGTTGGGTAGCTCTACGGATGACTGTCAGGAGGCAGAAGAAATTAAAGTCCTCTTGCGCATGCGTGGAGCTGCCCCCGCCATCTTGCCTCAGTCTGTAACCAAGCCGAGGAACGTCTCCACACTGCTAAGACTACTTAACACATCCATTAGTGAACCCCCCACAGTTCACCTGGAATCTATAATACACTGAACATGGAAATTTGCTTCCTCCAACTGCTAACTAACTAAACATTGAAGAAAACAAGGTACCCCCTGTGCCACCTCCCTATCTTGACCAGTGCTGTTTGACAGGGAGGGCCGGATCACTGACAGTATGACAGAGAAGAAACAAATTCACCAAGGTAGGTGACCAATTTTTGTTTCGCCCTCTGTCTCCTGTCAGTGATCCGTTGGGATGTACCGAAGTCCAATACCTTACGGGTGGGAGCAAACAGCCCTGGGAGACTCCAGAACTGCCTGCAAAACCCTCCTGCCAAAAGCCGCCTGGGCGGATCTAAACAGGTTGAACTTATAATGTATGTGGGGAAGACCAGGTGGCCGCCCTGCATATCTCATCATAAGAAGCTCTTGATTTGAAGGCATAAGAGGTAGCCGCACTGCGCACGGAGTGTGCCCACATTTGTAAGGGAGACACCTTATTCTTGGCCCTGGAAGCCTCTATCATACATTGCCTCACCCACTTTGAGATTAAGGCCTTAGACCCAGATATGAAGGACAGAAGGCTTCTAATATTAACAAACACGGCCGAAGTGGCTCTAATTCCCCTAGTCCTGTTCTAATAGATCTTTAGAGCCCGTCTGACCTCCAAGGTGTGCCACACTTTTTCTGTCGGATGAGATGGTCTAGGACAAAACGATGGTAAGATAATGTCCTGAGACCTATGAAAAAATGAATTTACCTTCGGTATAAAAGCCTCGTCCACCCGGAGGGTAACCGATTGTTTCTGGAAGGAACAGAAGTTGTCCTCCATGGACAGAGCACCCAGCTTGGATACCCTCCAAGTGGAGGTAACTGCCACCAGGAATACTATCTTCAGAGAAAGTAGATAAAGGGAAAGGGATAAAGTGTTTAAGGGGCTCGAAGGGGGCCCTAGTCAGAGCATCCAGAACTAGACTGAGACTCCAAGAAGGGCATCTATGAACTATAGGGGGACTGATATTTCTAGCTGCCTTCAAAAGTTATCTGATATGTCTATGTGGGAAGATCCTCTTATTCGACAGGGACTGCAGAACAAAGGCAATGTCTGCAGCCTGGCGAGCCAGCGTGTTTGGCCTCAAACCCTTATCCAACCCCTCCTGCAGGAACTGGAGAATAACCTGAACCCCTGCGAGACATGGGTCTATCCCCCTGTCCCCTGCCCAGAGGGCAGCCCTTAAGACTTCCTGGTAGCCGGCCTCCTAGCTTGCTGAAGGGTAGTCAGGACTGCATCTTGAATACCCCGCTTTTTTAAAGCTGCAGATTCAAGGGCCATGCTGTCAGTTTTAGAACAGAGATGCTGTCGCAGACCAGTGGGCCCTGTGACAGTAAATCTGGCTGTAAGGGCAGAATCATCGGTTCTTCCCGGCTCAGCTCCACCAGGTCTGAAAACCAAGGTTGTCTTGGCCACCATGGTGCTACTAAGATCACCGGCATCCTCTCTCTGATGATCTTGGCCACTGTCCTGGACAGCAGGGGCGTCGGCGGAAATGCGTACAGTAGGCCCCTTGGCCATCTCTGGTTGAGAGCGTCCACTGCCTCTGCCGAGTAGTCCCTTGTCTTTGACATGAAGCGGCTCAGCTGTCTGTTGGCTTTTGACGCAAACAAGTTGATTACTGGGCACCCAAACCTCCTGATGATTCTCTGGAACACCTCCGGGTGTAGTTGCCATTTGTGCGGATCCAGGATCTGGCGACTTAGCCAATCCGCCTGTACATTCCGAGATCCTTTTATGTGCAATGCCTTCAGCGATTTCACATTGCTTTGGGCCCATGTGAACAGCCTCACTGACTCCCGTTGCAACTGACTGGATCTGGAGCCTCCCTGGTGGTTCACATATGCCTTCGTGGCTACATTGTCCGTATACACTAGAATGTGAGCACTGCTGACATTCTGAGCCAACTGTTGCAGTGCTAAGCATATCGCTCTCAGCTCTAGGACGTTGATGCACTGCTTCCTGTCCAAGTCTGACCACGACCCCTGAACCGATGTGGCTCCCATGTGGGCCCCCCATCCCATCGCGCTCGCGTCTGTTGTGATGACCATCTGATCTGGCTCCCCTAGCGGAACGCCTGTCTCGAAGGTTGCTGGGTGTAACCACCAAGACATTGACTTTGGTAAACTTCCTGGTATCCTGACCCAAGGATTGAGCCCTTTGGTGAGCTCTTGCTGCAAAGGATGCAGCAGCTGATGCAAGGGCCGAAGATGGAAACGAGCTCACTGCACCTGTTTGGTGCAGGATACCAGTAGTCCCAGTAGCTGGGCCAGATCCTTCAACCTTACCTTCTTTGGGTGTTTCAGAAGTTGGATTCGCATTCTGATCCTCTCTTGTCTGTTGACAGGTATGTATGCGGTTCCTAAGCTCGTATCTAACCACACTCCGAGATGCTCTATCATGTGTGAAGGTTCGAGATGGCTCTTGTCCCGGTTTATTAAGAAGCTGTGGTTCCCCAAGTACTGGGAGATTCTGAGCAGGTCTCTCTGGACTTTGTCTCGTTCTTGAGCACGAACCAGTAGGTCGTCGAGATAAGGGTACACATGAATTCCCTCTTTCCAAAGGTTCGCCACTAACGGTACCAATACCTTGGTGAAGGTCCTCGGAGCCGAGGAGAGACCAAAGGGGAGGGCCCTGAACTGGAAGTGGGCCCCCTGGTAGCAAAACGAAGCCACTGACGATGGGGTTCCCAAATAGGAATATGGAGATATGCATCCCTGAGATCCAGGGATGCTAGCCAATCCCCTGTCCTGACGCTCTGGCAGACTGATGACACCGTTTCCATTTTGAACTTCTGGCATCGTACCACCCTGTTCAACCGTTTTAAGTCCAAGACTGCCTGCCAGGAGTCTGACTACTTTGCCACCAGAAACAAAAGAGAGTACAAGCCCAGACCCCGTTGGTTTGCGGGAACCGGCTCTATTGTCCTGATTGAGTTGAGCCTCTGCACCTCCTGCATCATGACCAGGTGTTTCTCTACACACCCTGATTTTGGAGAGACCATGAATCCGTTTCTTGGGTTCGCTCTGAATTCTATCTTGTAACCCTTGGTCACGCACTCTAGAACCCAGGCATCGGAGACTGACTGACCCCAAACATCTGAGAAACACTGCAGCCTGCCTCCTACTTCTAACACCCCTGAATAGTCATGCTTCCTGTTTTCGGGGACCCTGAGAGAATCCCTTTGTTTTCTGCTTTTCGTGTCTGAAACCCTGGCTCATGCCACCTCTGCGGGGCGCAAAATGTCCGGGCTGATCATATCTGTACTGACTCTGGAATCTTTTGATCATCCCGAAACCTGAACCATATGCCCCTTTGGGCCTATAGCTGGGGCCACAAAAAAAACCTCTTTTTGGAGCCCATCTGCTGCAGGTTCTTTTGTTTCGATTTATCGTTGGCATCCGCCAACACTTTATCCAGACAGACCCCAAACAATTAAAAACCTTTATAAGGGGCAGCTGCGAGACGGTTCTTTGCGGTGGTGTCACCCTCCCAAGACCTAAGCCACAGTTTACGCCTGGCCAAAACTGAACTAGCTATGGTTCTGGCGACCCAGAGCATGGAATCCATTGTAGAGTCTGCCAGGAATGCTGTGGCCAAATTAATGCGTGCCGACAGCACCTGTGCCCTTTTATCTGATATGTTCGGGTCCTGGGCCTCCTGCATCCAGGCCAGAAGAGCCCTGGCAACACAGGATGAAATAAGACTAAACCTCATAGCTGTACCTGAATACTCCAGGCCCCTGCGTAGGGTATTCTCCACAGATCTATCGGTGGAGTCCTTGGGGTAGCAGTCCCCCTCAGTAGGGAACACCATCTGTTTGACTAGAGAAACTGCCGCCGCATCAACCTTGGGGTTCTTTAGTAGGGGTTCCTTTTTTCTAGACCTTGAGTACAGAGAAGCCTGAGTCTTATTCATTCTCTGACTCTTCTCTGGATGCTTCCATTCATTTAAAATCATTCTCTCAAAAGCCTTGTCCAATGGAAAACCAGAGTCCTTTCCATGCACAGAGGGGCTGTAGTCATGCTCCTCCTCCTCCTACGAGTCGGAGGATGCGTCCTTTGGGGGCTTTTGCACTAGCTGTAGTGTTTTTGCCACCTGTGCCATAAATTCAGATTTAAACTGCAGAGGAAACTGTCTGTCCCTGTCGGACTCCTCTACGTCCTCCCAATCCTGATCTGAATCATGTTCAGAATCAGATGCCAACACTGCCTGAGTCTGAGGTCTTGGCCTCTTTGGCTGGGGCTCCTCCTCACTGTCCCCTTCTGATTGTGGAGGGGAATTGAGCAACTTTGCCAAGGGACCCCCTAGAGGGCGCTTGGGCGCCTTGCCTTTCCCTTCACTAAGGCTTTTTCATGCTCTCCCTTCTGAGGGGAGAGGGGCTCTTCTCCCCCGCGCAGGGCCTGAGGGGCTTTTTTCCGCCCTCTATTTCTGAGGAGGGGAATCCGGGAGAGGGGCATTTCCCATCCCTGATCCTTGTGGAGGGGACTCGGGGAGGGGGTTGACTGGGGCCCCTTTCCGCTGTACCTCAGTTAAGCGCTCCAGCGCTACCAGGATTTTGTCCATCCTGGCTGCTATGGCGCCCTTCCTGCGGTGGTGCTGCCTGCACCGGCCCACCAGCCGCTGTGCCTTCCATGTTCTTTTGGGAGGGGAAGGATGGCTTCTGAAGCGGCCTGGCCCGACACCCGCCGAGCGGTGTCAGGGTCCTGAGCGGGGGGAGACTTGTCAGCCGAAAGCTCAGCCGCGTCTATCCGCCGGGGATAGGCAGCCGCCGAAATCCCCGGTTCCGTTCTGCTCCCCGGTTCCCAGGCACTTTGCGTGGCAACCTGGCGGGTGTGTGCGAGCCGCCCTGTCACCAGAAAGGGAAAAAGCTTGCCGCCCTATAGCCCCGCTCTTAGTGGGGCTCGACCAGCCCCGAAGTTACCATCTCTCTTCTCTTTTAGGAATTCTGCTGGGAGAAGCTGTGTTTCGCCTCCGACGGCCAAAGGCAGAAGACTGAGGCAAGACGGCGGGGGCAGCTCCACGTATGCGCAAGAGGAATTTCTTCTGCCTCCTGACGCTCATCTGTAGAGCTACCCAACGGATCAGACAGGAGACAGAGGGAGAAACCGTAGTATGCCTCACCCAACAATGCAGCAAATGCACTAGTCCCCTTCTGAATCAAACTGAAAAGTACTACCCATTGCAAGACCATCTTCAGAGGTTACTTTCCATCCAGATGATAAGCCACGTCCATGTTGGGATTACAGCCCACCCTGAAGCACCACCTGGATATGTTAATGGGCAACTTTCAAGTGATCTGCTTCGTGCTGGGAATTCAAAGTATCAACAGCATAACTAGCGCAGTAACTTTGTCAAAATATTGTGGGGGAGAAGGGGCATTCCCTTCTGCCCCGGTCCCCAGCACATCCACTCTATCCCCACAAAGCCTCTGCCCACACTTCTCAAGGCCATCGTCACCTGCTTGATCCATTCCCACCAGCTTTTGGGATGGCTATCTCCTCCCCTGACACTAGCAGCTCTCGGTGCAATTCTAATTGGGGGTTTTGGAAGGAGAGGAATTGGTTGGGATGCTCTGGTTTACAAGCGGAGTGCTGAAGTCTAACATTTTTCTAATAGAAAAAAATTAAGATGCAAAATATGAGCGACTTCAAATGTGTGTGAAATGCATGTAGCTTCAGGGGCGCAAACAGTATTTCCTTGGGGAAGATATGGCTTTTACTCGTCCTCCTTTCCCTCTCACACTCACCTCTTCCCCTTACACACAGTTCATTTCCTGGAGGGGTAAACATGCACTGCCTGCCTCTTGGGCCTCACTCTCTGCGGGGGTGGGTTGTTACAACCCCCCCCCTGGGTATATTTGGGGTTAACAAAGGATGTTCTTGACATGCAGGGCTGAGCTGGTTGTTTGTGAAACATTTGGAGTATTTCAGAGTAACTGGAATCTTACTTTAAGAAGAGGTTCGTTATTCAGTTTGGAACAAGTCATTAAGGGGCCACCATTACAACTCTAGTTCTATAATAAAAGCCTTTTCCTGGTATTGGTCTCATTGACCTTGACTAAGCATTAACAGCAAGGGATTGAAATTAGGCAGGAACTGAAATACTAAAAGCAAGTTGACAGTAAATTATTTGTTTCTTTTCTAGAAGCCGACAGTCTTCATTACAGCATATTTTTCATTGCAAGAGAAAGAGGGTTATGTTTAAAATATATGCATTTAATAATTTCAGCAGCCTTTTTACTGCTTGCTTGTAGTGCAGTAATAATACTGCACCTTCAGTATCTAACAGGAGCGGTCACATACCAGGAAATGACTTCTTTGCAGCTCTCTCTGTTCTCATGACGACCACACAGGTCAGAAGAGAGGTTTTTTTATTACCCTGTTCAGGCACTATGCTAAAGGCAGGGTTCAGCAACACTAAAACAGCAAGCAGATTTGTTGTCCACATAGGCAATTTCGAGGATACCAGCCAGGCTCTAGCAATCCTCCACTAGCCCCTCTCCCTCCGCTTTTATAATGGGAGCCAACATGGCAGTTGGAACTTTCCAAAAGTAGTCTCGAAGAACCCAGGAGACACATACGGGATAATCTGTCTATGTCGTGTGCATTTCTATCTTTCCCCTGTATCTAGTAGCATCAACTACCTTAGCTCTGCATATTCCTGTTATCCGTATAGGTGTCCAACCTTTGAAATTTCTTGCCACAGAATGTGGCTAAAGTTGAAAATGAGGAGGCAGAGACAGGTCAACACATCCCCATGATATTAACAGCAATAAGATGACCTGAAGTCCAAGGGTTTGCCTTGTAATCATAAGGCAGCCTTCTGTGAAAATAGTTTTGCTGCGCTGTTGTAAAGGTACAATTGCTGCAGACTCATCATTTAAGCTGTAGCTGCTCCCTTCTATTATTGCTGTGCAAATACAGGCTAATTAAAAGTACGTTGGAACTATGCCCAAACTTATTTGAAGATGGAAAAGGAAAATTCAAGCAGGCGATTACACTGCTAACATTTTGCTTCCTTGGAAGATCTGGTACACAGTGCTCTATAGCTGCATCCTAAACATGCAGAATATAGGTTAGGGTGAAAACAGATGTGACGCTAATGCCACTTTAACACCGTTTTAACATTTCTTATGCATGTTGCCCTGTATTGCATACAGCCCTGTATTGGTGACCGATGCAGCCCTGCATCATGCATAAGAAATGTTAAAGTGGTGTTAGCATCGTGTCTGTTTTTACCCTTAGTGTTCCATGCTCATTATTTGACTTCACTCACATCTGTAGATTTCAAATCAATAATAGTCTGTGCTGCTCCTGCCACAAATCTGTGACACAACTCTTTCTTTCAAAGATCTTTATTTTTATCAGAACTATTGGCATGTTAGCAGCCACACTCTGTTTTACTTATTTGGGTTTTGGGGTTTTTTTTGCAACAAATTTAACTGATATGTTTTCCCTTCTTCAATGTAGCTTTTCTAAGGGCACTGCTTAAGCTATATGATTAGAAAATTGTTGGTATTGGCTTCCTTTCAGAAAATCAAAGCTCCCACAGTTAAGCTTTTTGACAGCAAACCTGGTAAGGTTCAGAAAATGCACTTAAAGTATCCTAATTAAAATGTTAATTTGCTCTTAGTCATAAGAAATCTTTGAATTCAGTAACTCCGCTACAGACATCACTGGGTTTGGAAACAATACATTTTGTATTCTGTGGTCAGTGGTGCAGATATCTATATCTATCTATATTTAACTGGCTTCAGCTATCTCTGTCAGGTACACAGCAAAAATTCTACAAAATCATAATGGAGCCGTTTGATGAAAAAAGCAGAATTTTATTATGTGATTTCTGTTGATTATTCAGCATTGCTGTAAATGGCTTTACATTTACTGCAGCTTCTGTACAGATGTGTGGTTTTGTATTACTAGAACAGCAAAATTTAAATGAAAAATAAAATGCTCAACAGTTCCACACAAGATTTTACAGTCCAACATTTCACTGAGTAGGTGAAAAGACATTGCTACAACAGAATTATTCGGCATGAATAAAAAACTACAACTTTTATTTTTAAGCAGGAGTCACTGGTTTTAATTTTTTTTACACTTTAAAATTACTGAGATAAAAAATAATGAAAAAAGCTTTTTAATAATGACATACACCAGTATAATATAGGATCTGCCACCATTATATTTCTTTTATTTAATATACAAAATAGAATATTGACACACTGCTGAACTGATGCTGTTAAGGATGTTAGTCTGGGAGTGGAGGGGTATTTTCATACACACAGCCTTTTAGCAGAAAAACAAAAGCCTCAGTGTCCTGCAAAAAAATTATTATAAAGAGGCTCTATTCCTTTCCTTAAAACATTGGTTCCTATATAAAAGTCAATTGGTGTACTAAGGGGATGAATCCTGCAAGAGGCTGAGCACTTCAGGTGTTTTTAGACAAGCACCTCCCCACCCATTACCCACACATCACCAACCCATCAAGCATGCTGCAGGGCTGCATAGGATGCCAATGAGGCCCTGCAACATGCATGATGGATGGGTGATTAATGCGTAATAGTCTTGTCCAAACACACCTCTGTGTTTAAGTAGTTTGCAGGATTGGATCAAGCTTAACTTCAAACATATGACTAGGCCTCATAAAGTGCGATAGGGTCTATTCATAAGTACTTGGCACCTGCGTATTTTGCCTGAGGAGTAGTGTCTCCATCACCTCACAGGACTGAGTCCTGTCACTTGCTGCAGTCTAGACAAATGATGAAGCTTTGAGCCACCATTTGGGCCTTACTGAAGTATGACGAAGGCAACAGGAGTTGGCCCATAATCCTCCTTTCTCCAGGCACGCCTTCCTCAACCTTGTCTGTTCCCAATACTCCGATATTTTGTCAAGCTAGGAAGGCTGAATTTTAAGATAGGTTGGCACTTATTTCCAAGCCCGCTGCCTCACTCTTCCTTTCTTGCTATTTGCAAAACTATTCGGCATGTTCCAAATACATTTTTTGGTTTGTTCTGGTGGCAAGGCTAAGTTTCTTTTCTTTTTATCCCCATGTCCTGACTTATCCTATGTAAGGCCATTCCTATTGTTTTCCATGTGCAATTAACAACATACAGCATGCAACTCCAGGGCTGTACCAGAGTCCCTGTGTCTGCATGATGCGAGAAGGCACTGAAGAGACGGAAAGTAGGATTATCCCTGCTTTATTCAAACTGCAGATATTTCCCAGCACTCAAAAAGACAAAACATGCAGGGAATGTTTGTCGCTTGCTCGCTTCCTACAGAATAAGTGGCTTGGCTTTTAAAACTAACAGCACACTCAGAATAACAGCTCTCTTCTGGCATCATCACTTTCATTGGTTTTAAAAGATCCATATCTCAAGAACAAATGTGTTCAGCAAACAAAGGGTTAGAGCCTCTTTCCCACACCAAATTACTTGAATAATGTGGCTACGAACATTTGCTCGTGCAGATTTTTGTTACGTTCCTGTTGGCAACACCACCATGTACATTTGTCCACACATTCAGTATGAGAGCTCGGATTGAGGTATTGGGACTATAATGGGGGGAGCAACACATAATGCTTCCCAATGTCAACTTCCAGACTTTTTAAAAATAGGTTTACAAGTAATCACCTTTCCAGATTTTTAATTTTGTTTAAAAAAAACAACAACGCATTGAAATACTGAATTTCCTGGCTGCATCTTAAAAAGGTAGCGTAAATATTTTTCATCCACTTGGGGTGCAAATTGTTGTTAAAATACTTTCTGAAGTTTAGCTTAACTGTTACAAAACATACACACTGTTTAGAGATCAAAGAGAACAGAGCGATTACTTTTTAATTATATATATTTTACTCTAACATTCTGAACATCTGGGTTTCTTTTAACTTTTTAATTTTATTTTTAAAGAAAGGATTAAGGAAAAAACAACCATTCAGGTTCCTATCTCACAAGGAAACAAATTTGTGTTTAACAATAGAAATTAATGTATGGTGAACAACCTAGGCTCTATATTTACATATTGCTGGTACATGTATGCATATTATTGCCAAATTCTTCCACACTGTTTTTGTTATGCTGTGTGAGGCTGTATATGAAAGAAACCCCAAATGTCCGGTGGTGTGTACATGTAAGTACACACGGGCATGCTTTTTGGCGTACATTTTTTGCAGCGGAGGTCAAGTAAAACCACATAGCCTGCAGATTTACTGTTGGAATGTGAAGGGTAACCAAAACACACAGGAGGTGGGATTATTATATCCTAGTTCCAACCTGTGTTTTCATACAGTGAACTGATGAGTTTTAATTTCAGCCCTGGGAACACCCACTGAATTTGGTTATTCTGTTTGGAAAAACAACCAGCAACCAACGCAAAAAACAAAACAAAACCAAAACACCCCCAAACCACCACAACAGAGTACCTCTTTGGATACTTAAGAGCAACGCTGCCAGGATTAATACTTGAGACAAACCACAACTTGTATGGGTTACCATTCAACATGTTTGTGACCCCTACAAAAAATATATCGCATGTGTCATGATAAAACAATCTTTCATCTAAAAATCATTCTTATTATACACTATACAAGCTATTTTACAATCATTTAATAAATTGCTTTTAAAAGCTGTGGTAGTCCTTCCCTTCTTTTCTTAGATTAGTGACTTTACCAGTGATACACATTGGAAACTATAACTAAATATAAAAATATATTAGAAGTTTCATATTTTAATATCATTTAGCTGATTCCACTCTCCATTTTTATATATATATATATATATATATATATATATATATATTAGAGTGGCTTAGTGACTTAAATTTTGAATTTACAGAAAATTCGTAAGGTGCTTAGAGGAAGAACCACCACAGCTTCTCAATTGTTTAAAATATAATCATATCAAATGGTGACAAGGAGAAATTCACAAGACCTATGGTACTTTTATGGCACACTAGTAACCTGATATAAAAGAGATGTAGCCTTACAAAAGACAGAAGTCCTACGTACAATTCTAAAACCACAAAGCCAGTAGCAGAAACGTCCTGTTCTCCAGGAAAGAAGGTGAACCAAATCAGTGACAGATGAAGTAGTAAAAACAGGGTGTCCCACAGAGGTTTGGGATTTGCATTTCCAGCAAGTTAGTTTTTCTCTAGAGTTGGTCTCTTTTACTGTCTGCATAAAGATAAAAGATCTGAGGATCGTTACATTGAAAATAAAATATTGAGTGTAATTACAAGTCAATGATCTTTTCTTTATATGTGTGTGCACATGTATGTATAAATATATGCGCTCTCACACACACAGAAACACACATACTTGTATGGTGAGCAGTTTAAGCTTATGGATAATGTGAGTTTTGCCACATAGAAGTAAACTTCTGTTTTTAAAGTTATGCATATTTTCCTGAAAGTTTCCTGATGGACAGTTAGGACTGATCTAGTTAGGGTCAGTCCAGCCCAAAATTCTTACAGTTATGGCTATTGCATTAAATGCCAAGATCTAATTAGGCCCGAGTTAGTTTTCTACGAGTCTGTGTATCCAACAGGTTTTCACATATATCAAAAGTATGTATTTTCATCATGCCTATTGAGGTTAGATTTGGAATAAGATTTGAGAACTCCCACCCTTCCAACCCCACAAAAAGGCCAAATTTGAGGGGGGGAGGGGGAAAGAGAGGTTTGTCATGAGAGTCAAAACAATCAGGTTAAAAAAGCCAGTTCATTTTCACATGAATATACTGTATTCAAGGATTAATATCTAGAGGTCATTTAGGAAAGCTACGAGCTGCCCCATCTTAAAAAAACAGCTGTACAATAGGCATATTTAAGTATTACAAAAAAATTATGTAAGAAAAAATGAGCAAGCCTAGTTCACGGGTATATAAAGTTAAAGGAAATTGCTAAAACCAGACAGTAATAGTTACAAAAGGCACAACTTCCCTTTTCTGATATACACTTGTAAACTTTCTTCAGGTTACATGCATAAATCAAAATGCTACTTTAAGTATACAAAAAAAAAAGCTTTACCAAACAAACAAAATAACCTAGTAAATTTTATCCAGCCAACTGCAGAAATCACTAGCAGAATGTTCATAATACAGACTCTGATTTCAACACTGGATACTAGGCATGATACACCCATTTCTGCCAATGCATGGTGTACCAGGAGGAGAGGGGAAGCATCCAGCTCCTAGCACACAAGGGTTAATTTCCCTCCCTATCTCCTGTCTGAGAAATCTGCTGCTTCTGTAGCCTAAGTCTTGGCCCTCTGTAAACCACATGTAGTGCATAATTACAAAAGAAACACCGTTGCAAGGACAAAATTAACAAGTCTGATAGTTTGTACAAAACAAAAAAGCTATAGTTTGACTTTTTTTGTCTTAAGGCAACCTTTCTGTATTAAGGCAGTCACTTCTGATGAAATAAGAGTTTCTTGAGATTTCCATTTGAATATTTTGGTATCTGATTGCTGATGATTTCTGCCAACATCTCAGGGAACTCGATACTTGTGGATTTATCCAAAAATGTTTGGAAGCAAAAGCTCAGAAGACTTTCAACCACCTGCAAGTAACAAAGAGAGAAAGGTTAACCGCACATACTAAAGCACAAAGAAGCTGTGGTTGCATTAATATTTTATGCTGTTTCATCATTAATATTCACATTCTACCAATGTGGCATTTGTATGCAAAACACTAAAAGGGGGCGGGAAGAGATAGAAAGCATTTGAACACTTGGCTAAATACATTCATGAAGGCATAATTTTATCACTCTGTGGTAACATCTCAAATGGTATTTTTTACTGGACAAACTTCTGTTGCATGTATGCTTTCAAACCGCTCAGGGCCGTCTTTGGTTTTTACATGCCCGAGAATGGGTCCTGACAGGCCTGAAAGCTTACGCACACTCACCAACGAAAATTGGTTGAGTAAAAGAGAACAATTGGAACTATTGCCCCCACCCTCAACATGCATGTTTGTCGGCGGGGCCAGCTCCTGCCTCGGATGAGCGCCTTCACCCCAGGCAGGATCAAAGCATGATGGTGCTAGTTTCATAATGTATTACACACAGAAATACAACTTTATACGTATCTTAACGGTGGGACTGATCCCACGCCGTGCACACACACATTGCTCGCACAATGTGGCTTGAGGAAACTGTGCACCTGTGTGCACGGGCTCACAGGATCCGCTGGGCATGGGATGTCTTTTGGTCTTTATTTAGACTCCAAAATTTCAAAACTTCAAGCCACCAACGATTTTATATTTGTTATATGCAATATATATGTTTCACTGTTTTTGTGTCATTTATTTTGACATTAAAGTGACATGCTCAACTTCTAATATGGTCATTGCAAAACTCAAGTTAAAAATAGTTTCAAGTACAATGCCACAGCTGACCCTGAATCACCTTTCTGTAAAATCCATGGAGGAAACAACAATAAAACTCTCTAATCTTTTTTACAGTGTAATTAGGCATAACGTAGCTACAGAAAGCATAAAAGTGCAAATCGTTCAGGTGTGTATTGAACGTGTGCTAATCATTAAAGAAGTTTTAGCAAGAAAAATATTTATATTTAAGCACTCAAACTTCCCCTGACCTGGGAAGTACAAGGTTTCTGCAGCACAGCATATTTCCACAAAAATATCTAGGATGCATTTCAAAACTTACATCATGCATGGAGTCCAAAAGTTTAGTCAGCTGATAGAATCGTTGCCAGTTCTGGCTGGAGTTCCCTTCTCTCTTCACTATGGCTTTCCCCAGCTCTTTGATGTAAGTCATACGAATTTCATCGAACAAAGCTTGGCTCTTTAGGCCCTCCCTGGGAACTGAATATTGAAACAAACATATTAAAATGGTACATTTCTCTGCTTGTCAAGGTTTTTTCCACATTCATTACAGAATAAAAAGGTAGGTGAAGAGGGAAATGTAAACCAAGGCTCTGTGTAGTCTAGTATTGGACTTGGAAGACCCGGAACACACTGGGTAGCCTTGTGTAAGTCATTATATCTCAGCCTTTGTTTCCCCATTGATAAAACGGGAAAAACAACCTCTCTGACTGGGTTGTTGTGAGGGTGAACTAGATGAAGATTGTAAAATACTTTCAACACTGAAAGTGCCATATAAATGATAAATAATAATAATAATAGAGATTGCAATAACACCATTCAGAAGCCATTAGCAAGATAAAGAACTCACACTCTCAGACATTATATGATTACAAAGGACACACGCACACACACACACACCCTTCCTTTATACAGAACACAGTATTAAAAAAAGCTACAAATTGCCACCAGTGTCAGACGTATAACAAAAGTAAAACTTCAGAACAAATTAGTCTCAGACAAAGGCTCAACCGTAGAAAGCTATGACAGGCTCAATGGGTGTTTTCAGACGAGATGCTACCCCGCATGGCATCCCAGGAGCCACAGAGCTGGATGTGTGCTTCTGTGAGCCATGCATCACCCACTCATGGCCACGTAGGGGACACTCCATGAAACTCATGGGTGGCAAGTTTAGTACAAATAAAAGACATTTTTTTTTCACTCAGTGTATAATTGGGTTGTGGAATCTACTGCCAGAGGCTGTGGTAAGGGCCAGTACTATAGCTGAGTTTAAAAGAGATTTGGACAAGTTTCAGGAAGATAGATCCATTAGCAGCTATTAGCCAGACAGGACCAGGGAACATGACGGGAGCTGGGGGAGAACAACAGGGAATGGATCCCCCATTGTGACCTGTTGGGTGCTTCTCCCAAGCCACGGTGATTGGCCACTGTCGGAGACAGGATGCTGGGCTAGACAGACCACTGGTCTGACCCAGTGTGGCACTTCTTATGGAGCACTGCCAAGAGATCCAGAGTGTTCCATGCAGGGCACGCCAAATAGCTCCATGGCAACGGGTGGCCATGGAGTCCCTACTTTTGTGAACGGTGGCAGCCAGCCATGCCAGCAAACCAGTCTGCCATTCATAGGCGCTGTGGGTGGGGGAAGTAGCCTTTGCAAGTCACAAGAACTGTCCAGGAGCGCTTGGAAGCATGAGTTCCCCAGTGCTCGCACCATATACGTCACTTGCAAAGGTCACCCCAGAACATTCCCCCCTCCCTCATGGTCTGTAGCAGAGAGAGTGCATGGCTGCTGCCTCATTAGCCACTTGGGGTATTTTTCACACAGGCTACGCCCAGCATGGCTACTCCGGCCATAGAGGCAGCCTCCGTACATGTGGCTGGCCCCACACAGAGCACTCACGATTTTTCGGATGTGCTCCATGCTGGGTCATGAATGGCTGCTGTGTGGTTCACGGCAGCACGCCCCTCCATTCACAGCCTTCACATGAGCAGTTGGATGCGTGGTCGGTGGGGGGGCCATGCATGGACATGTCTCGTTTATAAATACCCTCTCGGAACCACCCATTTGAATCCCTCCTTATGTACTCCACCTGCGTAAGTGTTCTGCGGCAGAGGCACGCTGTGGCCACAGACCCCGCCACCCTCGCCTTGTGTGGTTAAAAACACCCCATGTTTCTTTATGTGTGTGTTGCAAAACGTTCCTAAAAACGGAGGCTTTCCTTCAATATACTTATGAAATGCAAATTTTATCATCAGCTTGACAAAATGAACTGACCCTGCTTTCAGAAAAGTTAGAATCTTCAGTTACCAAAATGATTTTAGTCATGTGGAAATTTCCTCATCCCTCTCTGCTCTTGTATCCCGCCACACTCCTCTGCCCCCACCCATGCCTGCTCTTGACCCCCTTGCTCGGCTAAACGTCTTTGCCCCATCTCTCTTGCTGCCCTCCACACCTGGAACTCCCCCCCCCCCCAGGATACATTTGTTCTGCTGCCTTCCTCTCAATTTTCAAATCCCTCCTGGAAACCTACCTCTTCGATCAGGCTTTCTTCCCTGGCTCATCATGAATGAAACTGTGTCCTCTTCCCCTCATCACTCAGAATTTCTTCCCTGTCACTAAGTTATTAAATAAGTTAGTTCCCTGTAACTAAGCTTAGCATGTACACCTGCAACTTCTCAACCTCACAAATGTATAATGGTCTCTCCCTATGTTCACATCTCACTTATCTCTTTTAGATTAGAAGTCCCCTGGGGCAGGGACCCATCTATAACTACTGATTGCACAGTGCCAGGCACACTGCGGATGCTATGTAAATGATAATAATAATATTAATAATTAATAAAGTCTTGACTGACATTTCTGAATGGCAAAAGCACTACGTTTTTACAAGTTCTTGGATAACGGAACAAAATAATTCTTTAAAAAAAACTATTTAATTATTTTTGCTCTGTTTTTTTGTACATACGTAAGGCCATTAGGTAATCACAATAAACCTAATCCGTTATTTCTTATAGACTAACAGGATGTACATCATTTATAGAATGCAATCAAGTGACCCATGGATGTTTTCCACTTCTTTACCTCTGACAAACAACAAGAATGACAAAATCATGCTACATATCCCGAAGCATTCAAAAGGTTATGAGGAGAGCTTCTAATAAATGCAGTTTCTAAGAGCTCACAATACACATAGAAGTGTGGAGCTGAGAGACCATGAATGGTTCTTACTAAAGTCTTTGAGCTTTTCAGCTTGGAAAGCAATGGTTGAACTGGTGCCTATGCCAGGATGCTGAGCTGAACTACTCAAGGGAATAGCTATTTATGTTATCCAATAGGACACACACACACACACACACACCTCCTGAACACAGCTCGGGGGGGCTTCCAATCATAAAACAACAATATAAAACAGTCTAACACACATAAAATACCATTTCAAAAATATTAAAAATAAACAGGGCCTGGGATATAAAACCAATTAGGATGGGGGGCAAATAAAAATCAACTACCCACCCCCCTCCACAAAGGCCCGGGCAAACAGCCAGGTCTTGCATCTTCGCTGATATACCAACAGGCTTGGAGCCAGACGGCCCTCCTTCGGCAGGGAGTTCCAGAGACACGGCCCAGCCACCGAGAATGCCCTCTTCATTGTGGCCCCCCGCTTAACACGGGGGACCTCCAAGAAGGCACCCCCAGCAGACCGAAGGAGCCGCTCCAGGGTGCGGAGGATGAGGCGGTCCCTGAGGTATGAGGGGCCGAGGCCGTGAAGGGCTTTATAAACTAATACCAGCACCTTGAACCTGGCTCGGCACGCTATTGGCAACCAGTGCAGAGCCTGGAGCACTGGTGTTATGTGCTCCCGGCGACCCGTCCCCACGAGAAGACGGGCCACCACATTCTGCACTAGCTGCAGCCTCCGAACCAGGCACAAGGGAAGCCCCACATAGAGTGCGTTGCAGTAGTCCAGCCTCGAGGTGACGAAGGCATGGATGAAGGAGGCCAGGTCCGGGTCAGAGAAAAACGGACACAGCCTCCACACCAGGCACAGCTGGTGAAAGGCAGCCTTAGCGACTGCCTTCACCTGCCACTCTAGGTGGAGATCCGCGTCCAGCACCACCCCCAGACTCCGGACCTGTTGAGCTATAGGAGGGCGAACCCCCCCAATAAGGGGGGCCAACACCTCCGTCGCTCTCCCCACGACCATCACCTCCGTCTTATCGGGGTTGAGCTTCAGTCTGCTCTGCCACATCCATTCCGCCACGACCTCCAAACACTGGGATAGCACCGAGATAGCAGGGTCTGGGTCCGTTGAAAAAGAGAGGTACAGCTGACTATCATCAGCATATTGGTAACAACGGACCCCGAACCCCCTCACGACCTCCCCCAGGGGCTGCATATAAACATTAAATAATAATGGAGACAAAATAGTACCCTGCGGAACGCCACAGGATGAGGCACGGGGGGCAAGATGTCTCCTCCCACAGCACCACCTACTGGCTTCTCCCCGAGAGGAATGAACGGAACCATTCAAGAACAGTCCCATCTAGACCCCCCAGGTCACGCAGCCGTCTCAGCAGCAGCCCATGGTCCACGGTGTCAAAAGCTGCCGAGAGATCTATGAGGATGAGAAATGTTGAACATCCTGCATCCATCTCCCGGCAGAGATCATCGGCCAAGGCCACTAATGCCGTCTCGGTGCCATAGCCGGGGTGGAACCCAGATTGAAACGGGTCTAGGAAACCGATGCAGTCTAGATGTACCTGGAGCTGGAGTGCCACAGCCCATTCAATAACCTTCCCTAAAAAAGGAAGGTTAGACACAGGTCGGTAACTGGCGAGGGCGTCCATGTCTAACGATGGTTTCTTCAGCAGGGGGCGCACCACAGCCTCCTTGAGACTGGGCGCCAACCTCCCCTGCTGCAAGGACGCGTTCACTACCCTCGCCAGCGCCGTCCCCAACGTCTCCCTGGAGGCTTTCACCAACCAGGACAGGCATGGATCAAGTTCACAACAAGTGGCCCTCACGGACCCCAAGACATCCACCGCATCGGCCGGCGTCACTTCCTAAAACTCCCCCCACAAAGATGGACCAGACAGGGTCTCCATCACCTTGCGCTCTCTACCTACTGCCCCTAATCCGGCTGCAAAGTCGCTCTGAATTCAAGCGATCTTGTCCGCGAAGTAGCTGACAAACTCCTCACAGCGGGCCTGGGACACGTCCTCATCCAGGTGGAGCGAGGCCGGACTAACCAACCCCTGCACCACCCGAAACAGCTCCGCTGGGCGTGACTTCGCGGACGCTATGAGGACAGCAAGGAACTCCTTCCTTGCTGTCCTCACAGCCTCAACATAGGACCGCAAATGGGCCCTATGGAGAAGTCGGTCGGAGTCAGAGCGAGTACTCCGCCAGCGTCGCTTCAGCCTCTTGTCTACTTGCTTCATACACCGCAGCCCCTCGGTAAACCAAGGAGCCCTATGGTGACGAAACTGAGGCAGAGGGCATCTCGGAGCCACCCTGTCAATTGCCTCCCCCAGCATGATGTTCCAAGACTGGACCAGATCATCAACAGAGTGACCGTCCAGGTCCAAGGTTAATTCCCGCAGGACTTCCTGGAACCGTTGAAGTTCCATCAGCCGCCGAGGGTGGACCATCCTAACTGGTTCTTCCTCCTGAGGGGTGTGTGTGGAGAGATTGGCCTGAAGGAGGTAATGGTCCATCCATGACAAGGGCACTGCTGTAACCTCCCCCACAACCGGACCCCCCGCCTCAAGGCCAGAGCTGAAGATCAGGTCGAGGGTATGCCCCCCCACGTGGGTCAGGCAGATAACCCCCTGGGACAAATCCATGGTTGCCATGGCAGCCATGAATCCTCGCTCCGCCCCGACAAGGCTGGCATCAGCGTGGACGTTGAAGTCCCCAGGACCAAAGTCCTAGAGGAGGTCAACACTACCTCCGAGGCCAGCTCTGCTAGAGCGGCCAGGGATGCGGCTGGACAAGAAGGAGCCCGGTATACCAGCAGCACCCCTAACTTGCCCCCCAGCCAAATCGAACACCATGTGAAGGGCCTTAATACCTTCAATCTCCTGAACTGGATACCTCCTAACAGGCCAGTCTTCTCTAAAAATGATCGCTACACCTCCTCCCCAGCCACCTGTGCAGGGCTGATGCTGCACGGCATACCCGGTTGGAACAAGATTCGCCAAAGTTGGACCGGCGAACTCGTCCAGCCAGGTCTCCGTGATGCATGCGAGGTCCACATCCGGATCCAAGATTACATCATGGACAACCGGGGCCTTGTTGACCACGGACCTCGCATTCAACAACATCAACCCCCCACACATGGACCTTGGATGTGGCTCCTCCTCCACCCTCAGCTGGGCAGTGGCCACCTGCACCTGCCTCAGGCACCTTGGTCCCCTCGGGGCGCGAGCCACCCGCCCCCATGGACCATACCGTCCATGCTCCAGAACTACCCCTATGGCCGCCTCCTCCCCACCCTCCACCACACCCCGGCCCCCAAGACCTGGCTGCTCACCCGGTGGCCTTCCCCCCACCCCACTCCCCTACAACCTCCCTCCCGCCCCCCCAGCCATCCTGCTGCCACCAGGGGCCATATCCCCCCCGCTCAACTCCCTCTCTCACCGGGTGCAGGCTCCTCCCCTTCCCCACCAATCCTCCCCCCAGCACCTCCCCTGCTGCCACCAGGATCGATTTCTGGGACCCCCCACCCCCAACCCACTAACCACCCCTCCTACGCCCCCCCACCCCTCCTCCCTAGTCCTGCACAAAACAAAAGCCCCCAACAAATCCCCTCCACCTCCTGCAACACAACCTGCGGCTCCCAAATAGAAAATCCTCTTCTGCACCTCGCAGATGTCAACAGCGGGAAGCAAACCCCACAACCCCCCGCCGCCTCAACGACGAAATAAAAACCAGCACAACGAGGCAGGCAAGTGGTGGATTAACTCAAAGTTCCACGTCCACAATCCCCCTTAAATCACTCCAACCACAAGGAGTTACCCCTTCTCCCCCCTTTGGACCCCGAAGGGCCGCACCCTTTGGCTCGCAGCCGTCGGCGCGCTGCTTTTCAAGCAGCTGGGGGGGGGTGTCCAGGTGGGAGGGGAAGGGCAAGCAGCTGCAGCCACTCACAGTTCTTTTTTCCCCCCTCCAGGTGTCTCTCCCCAGCTAGCAGAAGCAGCACCGCCTGGAGCCCGCTCTGCAGCCGCCGCTGCCGCCGCTGCCAGGGATACATACATATATACACACACACACACACACACACACACACACAAATATATATTTCTTTTTCACACATACCTCTGTGTGTGTGTGTGTACACATGCATGTGTACTCTATCATCGGGTTAGAGGACTGTGTAGGAGAAATTCCACATTTGTAAATTTAAGCTGCATACTTTTAGCACATCTGCTGTGAAGCAGAATTGCATCAGATCACAAGATTGTCTGTTGTGGATTATCATTCTGGGATTATAATTCAAAAATTACTTTATTCTTAATGAAGAAAATCACTTGTTACTTTGAGAGTAAACAAGTTACCTCCCTGGAACGGCAACGTTTTAAAGTCATCCAAGTGGCCTATAACAGACCCTTAAAATGTAAATCTTATGTGGTTTTGGTGCATTTATGTATACTGTTTCCTTTACAGGGTTCAAAAAGGATTAGCAGTTGCATCCCTAAGGGAAAGTTTGACTTTTGGGATCTCGTTTTCCGAGCTATGAAAGAGACTTTTTTGCTAACCCAGCTTCCTTGAAGAAATTTTGTAACACGAACAAATCAAATTTCAATGGAACTGTATTTTATGTATTTATTTTTCAGACACTCTTCTGGATGAGTTCCAGACCAACTGGAGTTGCCTCATTGGAATAGTATTTGCCCAACAAAGTTTTCTCTGAAGATTTTATGAATACAAATTCTTACCATCATTCACTTTTCAAGCATTACCAGGTATTGAACTATTTTTGAAATACTGTATTTGTAAGAATGCACGCTCTTTCTTGTATGGCTGGATATGCAATGTTTTAAAAAACCTAACTTATAATCTTTGAAGAAGCAGCAGTGTCAGGAATCTAGCAACATACACTCACCCTTCACAGTTGCATTCTCCAATAAGGTATTACAAAATCTCCACCTACTTGTAGAGAGAAGCAGCAAGGTTTTCATGCAGAGATACTCTTCATATGAAACTTGAAGCCGTGCCAGTTCATTACCAACCATCAGCATGTGTTCGCATTGATCGTACATGCAGGATAAATTCATTCTCTGCCTGAGGAATGAGAGCACAGAAATCAAGTAAATAAATGGTCAATCCTATGTCTCCAAAGCATAATCTGGGATGTGGGGGAGAATGTCTATCATGTGCTCTTCATGTTCAGTCAAAAAATCTGCAATGTCATATACTGGGCTCATTTTGTTCAGTCATGTTATCAACTGCCCTCCTCCACATGTTTAGCATCAGCTTGAGTCACTCTGAAGTTAATGGAACTCACTCCAGCACCGGCACTAAATAGCTGGAAGACTCCACTAATAAAGAGGTGTAGGAATGGGACTATTGAAGTCTTTCTTACATTCAGGTGGGCAAACTCTGTTTCACAACAAATATTTACAACCAACTAAATCAGAAATTTAGTAATTCTTAAGTCAAGAACTCAATGTGGGAGCTGGGGGGGGTGGTGTCACCACCAACTGTAAAAACAAGCAGGTTTTTAAAAATATAAATAGCCGTTGTAAGATCTCCCTCCGATGCTTATAGCCTGGCAGATTTAACAGTATCACTCAATATTCAGTTTCAACAGTGAAACTGTATGTAGCAAGCCTGGGATTTTCAAGGACGACACAGCATCTAAATCTTATCACTTCCTGTAGACTTTGAATACTTCCATTCTAAGCTACTGATTAAAACTATACTATCAAGTCAGTTTTGGCCACCTTCCCCAAATGTAGTTAAATCTTCAAAGCTTCTTCATTACTAAGCCTGCCTCTCGTTTTCTTCTCAGAAAGGTGCTTGATGCAGTAGGCAAATTTGATATCTTCCAACTATAATATTTAGGCTTGCACTCATGGATTTAAACATGTGCCACCACCTCAATGAAATCTGTTTGATGGACTATTTATACATTTATCTTTGCTCTTATTTTCATTTCAAAAGGTAGTGTGTGCAAGGCAGAGCCCCTTATTCTTGAGAGCTAGGTTTAGAATAGGGCTGAAACTCGATTTTGACTTTTTCACAGTTATCGCAGAGAATTGCGATTCTCGCCTTGTTTTAAACGAGAAATGTTAACCGAGAAAACTGCCGTCTCTCAACAATTCTTAGTCGAGAATCTTTTCTCAAATTACCATTTACCGGATTGTCATTTACCGTTTGATTGCCATTACCAAGTTACCATTTACCACTTGTTGTTTACCGGGTTGTCTGTGAGCTAAATCCAAACAACCAATAACTAATAAACATGGTAACAAACCAATAAACTAATAAACACCAATAACCAAAAAACCCAAATAACCAATAAACATGGTAATAAACAAATAAACCATTAACCAATAAACAATAACCAAGAAAAAACTGCAACCACCAATAAACATGGCAATTAACCAACAAACACGGTAAATGGCAAATCACAGAAACCTGTAAATATGGCACCCGGTAAACTGCGACACCAATACAATCGATAAACAGCAAAAGCCCACAGTAACCGGTAAACATGGTAACCGATAAATTGCAGTAACTGATAAATCGAGTTTCATCAGAGATCTTGATTGGGGTTCAAAAAAGCTGCAAAATCTTGACAGCAATTCTCGATTCCCATGGAATTATTGTGAGAATCAATCTGATTCTCGTTTCAGCACTACAAATTAAGTTGCAATCCTCTCTACTTGTACCATTGCAACAGGCCTGTAGAAATGGGGTGGATGTTTACATAGGATTGAAACTTCGGGTGGGAACACAATATAGGGGATGAGAAAATGAACTTGTGGGAGAAACAATGTGGCTCGGGCCAGGTACATCGCTGGCGCTATATAAATGTTGATGCTAATGCTAATAATAATAATTTATGAAGTTTTTGGTGGATGATTAACAAAAATCATAAGGTGATTTGTTTCAAATGAAGTAATCTTCCATTCTTTTTTAACATTTGCACAGAGAAATTCCACCAATAGCTGTTCTTTTAAGAGCCTCAGTTTTTCTGTGGGCATTCAGTATAAATATGAGCATTCACTGTTAGGCTAATTTTTTGCTGTCCCCTTTGGGCTTTATCAAAGTATTTTCAGTTGAGTAACAGATACATTACAATATCAGCAGTTTTCCTCATGTAAAAATACTACAATTTCTGGGCAGAAAGATAAAATAAACATTATGAAACAGGCACTTATTTTCACCTGTTAAACATGCACCCATCTCTGTTTCTCAGTATTTGAGAGACGTCAAATAAAAATACACATTTTAAAATGACAAAAGTTACACAAAGTGCACTCCACACCAAAAAAGCAGCCCCCTGGAAGATAAACATACCACACCTCCCTTCAGGCACAAGTCAGAGTAAACAAGTTAGCTTGGCACTGTGGCCTGAGGGACAGTAGTCTCAGGCTGTGTCAGAGCAACAAGAAAGCCAATTCAGTGGAGAGCCCAAAGGCTGGGAGTCAGCCCTAGACATTCCTCTTTGAGAACTCCTGGTGAGGGTGCATCAGATAACCTCAGCTGCTACAGAGATGCATAGTGGAGAGAGAAAAGGATTGGATTGCACTATGCCAGCACACGAGAAGTCAGGGCTCTCTCTTCTCCAGCTGTATCCCTTATTCCTTGTGTGGCACCAGCCAACAGCCCATTGGTTTACTTAAATGTAATATTTAACAGTAGCACTTTGTTTTTTACTACAATGAGAACATGCCAGACAACTGCAAAGATGCACGCAAAATCCAGAGTGCTGAATATAAGCAGCATGTGCAAGCATGCTTTAAAATAGCAATAAAACAGTACATACTGCAAGGAGGAAATATTACAGGTTAACTACATTCTAATTCTAGTGTAATTACATGATTGCTCTGCTTTTCAATTCATTTAACTAGAAAGTTAAGTATGGGTAAAAAGAAATATACAGGCAGTAATGTGGCTCCCCATGGCTGCCACTCCTCGGGTCGGAGAGGGGCAATGAATAAACACGCAGGCCCACGTTCGCCCATTGTAGCCTGCCCTTGACCCTGGATGCGCCTCTGAGATCCCTGGGACAGCCGCCTACCCGCCCTCGCAGTCCCGGTCCAACATCTGGCGTAGCGAGAAGGTGAGGTCTAGGCTAATTCAGGCCACAAGAGGCCACTGTCACGGCTGTTTTTACCTTATATGAAAGTTTACTTATAGCACACTTACTGGTGTTTTGTATTTTATACACATATGCCAAACAAAATGTATATTTTATATAAAATTAGAATCCAAGTACATTGACTATTTTATGTTTACAGCATCATTATTCTCAATCATGTTGCAAATGTTTTGGCCACATGAACCTCTGATAATTACACGTAAACATAACCATGGTGCACTTTAATTACAAATGTTAACTTCACGTCATTAAAATATCTTTATTCAAGTGCAATTATTGATCAGGAAACATAGCAGTTCCAAAGTAGGTAGGTTAAAAGGAATAAAAATATCCTGCTTATGCTGCTCTTCTCACACTTTAATAATAGAAAACTAATAGTTCTATTCAACAATAGATTTTTTTAATAGGATAACTTTGGTCTTAAGAGTTTTTCAAGAAAATATACATTCATGTTAGCTTTCAATATTTCAACATACGGTGTTACCTGCAGCCCCCACGTGTCCGAGAGCTGTCAATCAGGTTGTGTGAAGTGTCTCCACGCATAAAAGTCTGCCAGCACTATAAAGTCACAGGCAAAAGACCTCCTGCCCCTCTCTCCGCTTTTGCTGTGCTGCCAGCGGGGGATCGCCCGCAAGCACATGAAATACATGCAGGGGGCTGCCTGTTTATTAGGCTGAGCAGTGAATAAGGCTTATAGGTGCAGATACAATAGTATTAAGACAGACAATAACTGCAACCTTAGTAACCTATATACAAATAAAAAGTTGAATGAATTCCAATTAAAAATGAAAGCTCAGTGCAACAAAAGTATAAGATCGAGAACAGTCTGAATAAAGTACTATTAAAGTCCATTCTTCAACAAGACCAGAGGATTCCAAAAGCCTTAATATACAGAATTGTATATATATATACACCTGCATCATAGTATTATGCTAGGGAAAGTGTGAGGAACCTCTGACCTGCCGTCCCATTGCAGCCTGCAGTCAACCATCAAACAGCCTCTGGAAGTTCCCTCACACACCATGAAAATTATGTAGGGGCTAAGCAAAGCTGCCTGCTGGCAACCCAGCAGCTACTGGACAGCTGCACCTCCTACATAGACCTTTGATCTCTTGCACGGGGGTCACACCACCCATGTCTCCCTCCCATAGGATACTTTGGTGTGTAGAGTCCTGTGGGGAATGGAAGGTTGAGAAAATTCTCCAACTCCCCTAATGTGGGGGTGGAGTGGGTTTCTCCTATGCCCAGTCAAAGCACATGCTTGGATTGGGAAATTTACATAGTTACTAGTATCACAATGATGTCCTGCTTTAAATGTTACCTCCTTTAAAATGGTCTTAATAAAAACATACAAAATCGCGACAAGCAGGGGAGTCAAACAGGGATGCGTCCTGGCTCCATATTTATTCAATGTGTATTTGAATGATGTGGTCCAGGGGCTCTCTGTACCCTCCTGCCACCATCCCCAAGTAGCTGGCACCCCTTTGCCATGCCTGCTATATGAGGATGACACAGCTCTCCTCTCTTATACGCAAGTGGGGCTAAGGCGCTCGTTGGAGCTTTTTTGGGATTACTGCAGTGACAATCTTTTGAAGGTAAACCACACAAAGACCAAGGTAGTGGTTTTTGCAGGCAAGGGGCTGGTTCACAAGTGGAGAATGGGAGGAAGGGAAATTTGCTAGGTTAAAGTTTACAAATATCTTGGCCTGCTGTTCCAGGTAAATGGAAGCTGGACTCTGCAGGTACAGGTGGCGCTGAGCAAGGCTCGATCATATAGGAAGATAGTGCAGTCCTTTTTCAGTCTTCGGGGTGGCCATCTGATTCGCCCGGCGCTTAGGATCTTTTCGATGAAGTGCCTGCCTTCTGTATTGTATGGAGCTCAACTTTGGGCTCTGGGGCGGGAAAGTGATCTGGAAAGGATCCAACCAGGCTTTATCCGATCTTTGATGGCCGCCCCGCCGGGGATTAGTTCCCTGGTGCTCCATATGGAGAGCGGCCTTCAATCTGTAGCGGAGAGGATCTGGTCCAAAGCACTAAATTATTGGCTTAGGCTGTTGTTTGGGTTAACTGCATCCCTAGCTCTCCTAGTAGTCAGAGAGGGGTCACAAAACGATTGGCTCATAGAAATGAACAGGAAGATAGGGGAGCTGGACCTATGCCCAGCTTACCTCGCTTCTATGGGTTATAATATGGCCAAAAAACAGGTGCTGAGGAGACTGGCAGACATTGCTCGGCAAGATCTGAGGTCAGCCATTGGTGAGCAGAGCTCCCAGGTTTTTTGTTTGCAGTGGGCAAGCGATCCGACTAATTTATCCCCATACCTAGACCAGGGGTTCTCCCCACAGGATAGAAGGCTGCTTTTGCTGGCAAGGACCAATTATTTCCCCTCTGCCGTGGTTGAGGAACGTTATAAAGGGACCCTGCTTGCCCAAAGGCTCTGTAAATGCCACCTTCAGATGGTGGAGTCCCTGGCTCATATACTCCTTGTATGTCCCACCTATGAGGACGCTGGAAGGAAGCTCCTTTCCCCGGTAATGGCCCCTTTCCCAGGCAGACCATTGCTTTTTTATGTGCGACTGCTTTTGGGAGATAGTTCTCCAGAGGTGACTGGGGTGGTGGTTTCTTTTTTGCGCTCGGTCAGCTCTTGCAAAAGCAAATAAGGAAGGGGGGGGGGAGGGGTTTGGTTCTGGTCCCTTTGGGTCTATCTAGTAGGAATCAGTGCCCTTATAGATGATGGCAGGACTCCCTTTCTATGCATGTAAATACGGCTGAACTGATTTGAGTGGAAGATAGAACTATCTTCTGTTTCCTGAACAATTTTAATTTAAAATGTTTATGTTCAGGATGGATTACAATGTGGATGATTTTTAATTGTGTATATATATATATATATATATATATATAATATATATATATATATGTTTTATTTATTCACTTTGTTTCCTGCAATGGCCTTCAGTTGTGCAGAATAAAGTTATTTTTATTACAAGATGAGTTGACTTTAACAGGAACAAATAAAGCCAGTAAAAACCTATGTTATTTACATTTTAAGGGCACAGGAGGTTTGTGTGGGAAGTAAGAGCGTGTTAAAAGGCTTTCGCATCTGATTTGCAATGTTCATATATCAATGTTTGATATGACTCATTCAGTTCTACAAGTCTATGGAACAATCAAAATAGTAAACAAGGTGCAGGAATTTCAAAACAGACTGTATGGTTTTACAGACACTTACAAATAATTATTTTAGAATTGTTCTGAAAATAAGAAAGCTAACCTATTTCTTGCAGTTTTTGGAAACAAACTGCAATTCTTTCAGTCTTTTTTTCACTTACACATTACCAATAAACATTCTTCTTACCCCAGAACAGAGAGCTGCTGAGATCATGAGGAGGCAAAAGATGATATGGGTTTAGGGTGATGCAGCAGTTATATGCCCTACAATGCTACACTCTTTCAGCATCACAACTCTGTGTGAATAGCTGGTTAATGCATTTCATGTACACTTGAACCACAATAGCGTAACTCTGCAAGTATTCGTCCTGATATGAAGTATGCACTGCATGACAATTGTGGTGGTAATGATACAGAATTATGAAATTAGAGGCTTCCAGAATAACAAACCAGTAAAACATGGCCTGGAGCCTGGCACGCATTGGGCTTCCAAGCCCCACTCCAACTGTTAAGATAGGTTATACTAGCAACACCACATGCCAGGATGTGCATCTCTCTCTCTCTCACACACACACACCCTTTTCTAATAAGAATAAGAAACTTGGTTCAATACTGAAAAGTTAAAGCTGTTTAACATGAAAATACAGTATTAATCCTAAAAAAATAGTTGCACATTGAAATAAATCATAATTTTGGTTTTGTTCTCCCACAGCTTATTGTTTTTGCTATAAAAGGAAATAATAAATGCAAATTGCAAAACAAACCTTTTGATGCTGAAGGAAAAATCAAATTCTCCTACCACAGTTCTATGAACAGCTGCTCTTAACTTTCTCAACCCAGTGAGAGGAGTGTGGCTGAAGAAATAACTTTCTTATTCACTAGGGACATGATCCTGCTCCCATTCCTGTCCAAAGGAGTCATTATGCTGATGATACTCAGTTGTACCTCTCTTTTTCAACTGACCCAGACCCTGCCGTCTCGTTACTATCCCAGTGTTTGAAGGCCATGGCGGAGTGGATGTGGCAGAGCAGACCGAAGCTCAACCCCGATAAGACGGAGGTGATGGTGGGGAGAGCGAGGGAGGAGTCGGCCCCCCTGGTTGGGGGGGTTCGCCCTCCCATAGCTCGGCAGGTTCGGAGTCTCGGGGTAATTTTGGATGCGGACCTCCGCCTGGAGCGGCAGGTGGAGGCAGTGGCAAAAGCCACCTGCCGCCAGTTATATCTGGTGCGTAGGTTGCGTCCGTTTGTCTCCAGCCCAGACCTGGCCTCCCTCATCCATGTCTTCGTCACCTCGAGGCTGGACTACTGCAATGCGCTCTACGTGGGGCTGCCCTTGTTCCTGGTTCGGAGGCTGCCCTTGTTCCTGGCCTGTTGGGGACGGGGCATCGGGAGCATATAACACCTGTGCTCCGGACTCTGCACTGGCTGCCGATAGCGTACCGAGCCAGGTTCAAGGTATTGGTGTTAACATACAAGGTCCTTCACGGTCTGGGCCCCTCATACCTCAGGGACTGCCTCGCCCTCCGTGCCCCAGAGCGGCTCCTTCAGTCTGCCGGGGGTGCCTTCTTGGAGGTCTCCCGTGTTAAGCGCGGGGCCACAATGGAGAGGGCATTCTCGGTGGCTGGGCCGCGCCTCTGGAATTCCCTCCTGGAGGAAGCTCGCCTGGCCCCAAGCCTTTTGACATTTCGGCGAATCTGTAAGGCCTGGCTGTTCACCCAGGCCTTTGGGCAGGGGGTGGAGTGGGGTAGGGGGTGTTTTATCTTCCCCCACCCTTATTTATTTATTATCCCAGCCTGTTTTATTGTAGTGTTTTTATGGATTGGTTTTATTATTATATTGTTTATACATTTATAAATTGTTTTATAATTAACTTGTTAGCCACTCTGAGCTGTTCGCAGGAGGGGCGGGATACAAATTGAATAAATAAATAAATAAATTACACATTGACATGTATGGGAAATGGATCAGGCTGCTTCAGGGCTTTTAACACAGAGAGAGAATGCATATGATATAAGTATAAACTGTCGAGTCGGAGTTTGGGGTTATGGAAGCTCCGTCTAGTCCTGTTTAGTTGGATCAGTTGTAAATGGTATCACTCACCGATGTGGGAGAGGTGCTTGGGGCGATGAGGGCAACCAGTTGTAAATTAGATCCTTGCCCATCCTTGCTGGTGAAAGCCAGCCCAGAGACGCTGGGGCCACTGTTGGTTGGGGTTGTCAATGCCTCCCTTCAGGAGGGTAGGGTGTTGGACACCCTTAAAATCGTGGTGGTCCATCCCCTGCTTAAGAAACCAACTTTGGACGCTGATGCTCCGGCCAGCTATCAGCCTGTCTCTAAACTTCCCTTTTTAGGAAAGGCTATTGACTAGGTGGTTGCCCAACAGCTTTCAGGCACATTTCGATTCTGTTGGATTCCTGGACCTGTTTCAGTCAGGTTTTCGCCCTGGGCATGGCACAGAGACTGTGCTTGTGGCTTTGGTTGATGATCTGCACACTGTGCTCTGGACCTCACTGTATTGTCTACAACCACCCCCAGATCCTTTTCCTAAGTGGTAACTCCTAGCTTAGTACCCAGCATTATGTATGCATAGTTTGGATTATTTTTCCCTAGTGCATCACTTTGCATTTGTCCACATTAAATCTTATTTGCCATTTAGATACCCAGGCACCCAGTTCCTCACAGTCTGCTTGTGTTTTAACTACCTTGAATAACTTGGTGTCGTCTGCAAATTTGATCACCTCACTCTTAACACCCTTTTCCAAATCATTAATGAATACATTAAACAGCACCAGTCCCAATACAGATCCCTGAGGCACACCACTTCTTACATCTCTCCATTGTGAAAACTGACCATTTAGTCCAACCCTTTGCTTTCTATCTTTTAACCAGTTTCTGATCCATAGTAAGACACTACCTCCTATCCCATGACTTTTTAATTTTCTCAAGAGTCTCTCATGAGGGACCTTATCAAATGCTTTCTGGAAATCCAGGCACACTATATCTACTGGGTCTCCCTTGTCCACGTGCTTATTTACACCCTCAAAGAATTCCAACAGGTTAGTGAGGCATGACTTACCTTTACTAAATCTGTGTTGACTCTTTCCCATTAAACCATGTTTGTCAACATACCCTGTAATTCTGTCCTTAATGGTGGTTTCCACCATTTTGCTCGGCACAGACGTCAAGTTTACTGGTCTGTAGTTACCAGGATCGCCTCTGGATCCCTTTTTAAATATCGGGGTTACATTTGCCACCCTTCAGTCCTCGGGTACAGTGGCAGATTTTGTTGTGTAACTCCCTTCCCCAGGAGGTTCGTTTGAGCCCGAGTCTGGCTATCTTCCAGAGGCGGTGCAAAACCTTTTTTTTATCTGGCAGGAAGGGATAGGTGTGGAGTGGTTGGGTTTTTGGGTGGGGGTGGAGAGTAGGTTTGGGGTGGGGTTGTGAGAGGGATGGATGTAGGAAATGAGGAGATTGTGTTGGGTGGGCTTTGTAGGGTTGTTGGGTTGGTTTTGCATTTTACTGTTTTTATGGATTGTTTTAATATATGCTGGAAGCCTCCCTGAGCCTTTTTTAGAGAAGGGCAGGATAAAAATTTAAATAAATAGTAAAATAAAAATATAGGTAGTAACACTTAAAATCTACCAATCTGAGATTATGGCCCTTTTTACGTGAGATGCACCCACTCATCCCCACGCAGATCAGCTGCATGGGCATGAGTGGGTGCCGCCCATGTGACTGCCATGGCGGGTGAATGGGGGTGCTTGCGCACTACTCCAACCCCCACACCTCAACCCATTGCCCCCAGACAGAGCAACTGGGGAAAACGGAGGTTGCTCCATGAGGGGGCATGCGTGGAGGATGGGTGTGCGCTCCTGTACACACACACCCTCCCGCAGCGGTGCGCACACCCATCCACCCCCCATAGCTGCGGCCCACGTAAAAGGGCCTTTGTATCCAAAAGACCACAAACCAAGATTCTCTCAAACTGTGGATAAACCTTATTTAATATGCAGAAAATTACCTACTTGATAGCAAGCCTAATAGCAAGATATAAATTATTAAAATTTGTAAATCCTTAACAACCAGTTCAGCTGAGACCCCTTTGGCTGTTTTTACACGGGGTGGGTGGGGTGGGTGTTCGTGCTGGTGCGTGTGTGGTGGGTGGGAGGAGGGTTCAGATGGGCGCACACGCATACCCACCCACCCCATACCCATCAACATGCATGGAGCAACCACCGTTTTCGCCAGTTGCTCCGTGTGCGTTGATGGGTGGGGGGTGGTTGGGGATGTGTGTTTGGCAGGAGTGCGCACACCCACTGCGTCTTTTACATGAGATGCACCCACGCATGAACACCCAGATTTCTGGGTGTTTTTGCGTGGGTGCGTCTTTGTAAAAAGGGCCTTTGTTATGCTTCCCTAATGGAGACTCTCAACAGTGAATATTGTAGCACACCACAGTATTCAGAAAAACACAGGAAATGGAATGAGACCAGCTGTATCATGGAACTAAACAGGAGGGTCCATAAGGATGATGAAGACACACAAATTAAGATGACAAATGTTTGCATGACTCTTAAATTATCAGGAAAAAAACAAATACATTTCTCAGAATTTCTTTTCCCCTTGTCCTCACCAAGTAACCCAAAATTACTTAACTGTAATAGAATGTGTGTATACTTCTTACACCACCATTAAACAAACTACTTTAAATGTCATCCAGTTCTAAACATGGAGATGTTACCAGGGATTTCAGATTTCCCATCCACTAAAATTAATTTTAGGAAAATAATATTAGATATTTCTTGCATGTGCCCTTCAGTTATTACAATTGTTTTAGCAATACCATAAGTGTGCAGCACCACTTTAAAGACAACTGGAGAGAGAGCTCTGATCCGAGCAGCATACAGTTTGTCTGCTT
Source organism: Sphenodon punctatus (assembly GCA_003113815.1). Lineage (NCBI taxonomy): Eukaryota > Metazoa > Chordata > Lepidosauria > Sphenodontia > Sphenodontidae > Sphenodon > Sphenodon punctatus. The sequence continues at coordinate 2,268,328 of QEPC01010167.1, forward strand.
TGTCTGTCTAAGCGTTACAACAGTTGTAAAATTATAAAGTATGATTCAGGTTTACAGGTTAGAGCAAGGGGTTGGCTGTTGCAAAAGTTCCTTGCTCTGGCACAGGGCTTCCTTTTGACCTGGTTGGAGTCACTTACTTCCTTTGTTCTTCAGTTTACCATCAATAAACAGAAAATAGCTACAACATAAAGAGGGGAAGGGGTTGTGAGGCTAAAATTGCTCCCAAAGCAACTTCTAGATGTTCAAAAAGCACAACTCCATTACTTGTACATGTACTTCAAGATTATAATTCCATAATTTGTTTGAATGTACTATACAAATCCTGTAATAATCTTAAATCCACTGGATTGAAACATACTGGTTTTTTTGCCACAGCAGTTTTATACACGCAAACCAATGCAATTCCCCAGTCCATCCAGTCGTGCACACTCTTGCCAAATCTTTAACTTGTTATACTGTATTATTATACTTAGTTACAAAGTAGACATCTTCAAAGTGAAGAAAAGACTATTTCATAGAATTAATATGAACTAGAATGGCAATTGTATAGGTAAGAAGCGTAAAACTCAATTAGGGAAAACAACTTCTGAATCAATATTCATCCATGCAATGGGAATTAAAGTAACGTGGCCAAGAAAGATGAAAAATGCTTATTGTTGCCAATGGGAAGTGTTGTGCAATACAGAAGGATGGGAGTATGGATCTGCTGCATGCCATACGAGTGTTTCATAAGATGGAAAGCTCAAGGAACTCGTATTTCCTGTTTATCTTTTTCTCCTAAGAATTCTTCAACAGCTCCATATGAAGCCGAAGTAGCTCTACTACAGAGTTCCAGTGTCTGAGCTGTTGTACCAACATGTTCTGCTTATATAGGATACGGCCAAATGAAAACATCACACATATGATCCAGATTAAGTTTTAGTCAATGATGATTAATGATTTGTTTCTTTAGGATGCTAGACACCTTTTCCCAGGCTCTAAGTGCTTCCAGGATGTGATCAGCATCATCATTATAAAGTTATGCATTTTAAGCACATTAGATAGTGTTAATCCAATTAGCAGCAGTATCAAAATAACTAATTTCTGCTGTCTCTACCATATGGAGGTTATAGTTACTACTCAAAGGCTTATACAAAAGCTAGATTAGTTCAACACTTGCACAACAATTTGGTTTTAATGAACACTTGAACAACACTTTCCATTTTACTTGCTACTGTTTAAATATGCAATAAATCGACATACAACAAAAGCTCTTTGGGCGTGACTCTAATTTCAGATAATTCCTCAAATTCCTCACCAACAAAAAATAATTCTGGTGTGGGTACACCCAAACATCTTTTGCAGTAAAAATTGATGCAAAGAACCGATTTAATTTCTCTGTAATGGCCTTGTCATCTATAAGCGCCCTCTTTGTTCCCTGATCATATAGCAGACCAACTGTCTCGTTAGCAGGCTTTATGTATTTGGGGGGGGGGGGGGGGNTCTGCTAAGTGTGTGTTCATTCAATGGACAATACAGTTGTGGAACTCGTTGCCAGAGGAGGCAGTGAAAAACAGCATCATAACTAGATTCAAATGGAAACTAGATAAATTCTTAGAGGATAGAGCCATAAATGCCTACTAGCTGAAGCTTAAACCCCTGGCTACCAGTAGTTGGGAGTGGAAAAGCAGGAGATGGGTCACACCTCCCATCTCTTGAGTTATTTGTCTTCTCTTGAAGTTGGCCACTGAAGCTGGCCACTGTCAGAGACAGGATGCTGGGCTCGATGGACCATGGGTCTGACCCAGTATGGCACTTCTTATTTTCTTATGTGTCTATACGGGTTTTAGCCCTCAATAATTATTATTATAAACATTTATATAGCGCCAGCCATGTGCCTGGCGCTGTACAGAACATAGAAATAGATGCGGTCCCTGCCTGTGGCTTACAATCTAAAAGATGAGGGGGAGACAGGGGGTATTTTCAGATGTTACGAGATCACGGTCAAATAGGGTCGAATAATGAATAGGGTTTATGCCAATTACACGGTAGCTTGTTTGCATGAATATTTGAGTAGTGTTGGGCAACACACTTTGGTTGAATATATGCTAGAATCCTATCCTTAATCTCATTGGGTACATCAAAATAAATCAGTTGGCCCCCAAACTGAGCCACACATACATCCTTGTCCTCTGTTCCGGCCTCTAACCCAAACTGTAGCAAAAAGAAAAAACATATAACTAGATTAGCTCTCTCAAAGCTCAGACTGTTACTTCTTTGGAACAGCAACCGTGTCTTATTTGGCTGTAAACCTTTCCACACATATAAAGCAATGTTTTAAACAACAGGAGTCAAAGTTAAGCATTTAAAGCACATTAGAAAGTACTGATCCAATTAGCAACAGTATAAAAATAATTAATTTGTTTCTACCCATATGAATGCAATTACTCTGCAAAGGTCTAGGCTTGATGAGTACAACCAAGCGAGAAGGGCAAAGAGCCAAGGCTTTTGCTACATAATTACTACAAAGGAAGAGTTAAAATTTATATAAACACCTAGGTAAACACACATTCACACAGAAAATGAAACTGAATTAGCACAAGAGAAGATGATGTTTGGAATACACATCACATAGGCTGCAATGTACAAACCACTTACTGCAGTATGGGCTTCAGAGACAGCTCCAGAAGTAAGTGATTTGTAGATCAATGACCATAGGATGCAAAGGAATTTCGTTTTGTAGAACAAACCAAAGACGAGCTCAAAGAGAAATTTGTTAAAAAATATGTAATATTTTCCAGTTTCACAATAATTTCTGTACAGGGCTCTCCAAATTCCCTAGTGAAGTGTGTACAATATTATCCCAATTTTAGTCTAGCTTTCTTTAAAAAGAAGGCTTATGCAATTACTGTGTGTCCTTTTGGTCCTGTATGCCAATTTCAACCAAATCTGGTAAAGCGACAGAAGATGAAGGGGTTAAGTAGGGACCTAAAATCCAAAATTCATAAGGGGTGCATCTGTAGGGGAGATTTGACCACTTTCATTGTTGAAAAATCCTATTCACTTAAGCTGCGCATTGTTCCTTTCCTGTCCCCCTTGCTCCAAACAAGGCTTTATTGGTTTGGATGCAGTTTGTTATGTTGACAAAAATGAGGCAGAGAGGTTAACAGGTCAATTCTGCTTATGCTTAATTAATAGCCATCTGTCCACTGACTATATTGGTTGGTGTAAGCCTGAGGGACAGGCAAGGTAACTTTCCAGATCTCCATACTCCCGGTTCTGTGCTTGAGACCAAAATACTAGCTTCCATTTTAAGCGAGCCTTAGGGTGTTAACAAATGAGATGTTAACCTGTTATAGCCCACACCTGGTGGGTGTACACTTGCCTGTTTATTAGCTTTTTGCCCCCACTGGACCTGCAGCCCCCACTCACAGTGTGGTGTCAGAAAATGTGTAGCCTGCCATGTGGGTGAATGCTGGCTAATGTGCATCAATGTAGGTTGCAGGTAGCACCTCTTGGGCATCCAGATCCACCAGAACTAGAGTGTCATGGGCAGAAATCTGAGACTGTCAGAGGAGCGGCCCTTTCTTGCCCGTCTCTCTGCTCTCACTGGCGCTGCAGTGGGGGCTGCCTCCAACCACATGGAAGACATGCCTGGGACTAACATGCAGTAGGGGCTGAGTGGGGGTTGCATGGACAGAACCTGGATTGCACCGGGCTAATGTCTCGTTAGTTAACACCCACAATCTCTCATGGAATGTATACTAGAAATCAATCTGAAAACTAAAGCATAATGTGAACAAGAAAGAATACCAAGAAAGAATAATCAGAATCTTGTTGCCATCTCCAGCTCCATGCAAAATATTGCAATTAAAATGACGAGAGAGAAATTTAGTGGCTGTATATTTTAAATACCATCTATGTACCAATATTTCATGAGCTCTATGTAGTAACGGTCCTGATGTTATGGTTCATGAAGAGAAAGCAGTTTCATTTTTTCCTCCTACAGTAAAAGCCCTATTTTTATTTTAAAATTCTGCAGGTGGTTAAGCAGAGCCTTGAATTGCTCTGGCCAGAAACCTCAACGAGTTTGATTTAAAAGCTCTTTCTAGTGATCAAGTGACTAAGGAGATGTTTAGTTAAAGTGACATTAAAATCTACTTTAATAAGAGAGGGAAAATCCATAAGACAACAAAACAATAGGATAAATAATTTGTCAAAGTGATTTATAATAAAAGCAAAGTTATAATACAGATGTAAGTTATTTTCTGAGATTGAAAAACAAATATTTATCTATTCAAAAGCAACCATGAAGAAGCCATTCTGTACTCTGTAAAAAGCGGTATAGTACATGCTGTAATGAGCAAGCTAGTGAATGAATTAATGCCCTGTTCTTCCATCCTTAGAGTCATTCATTCAAATCAGAGGCCTATGTTCACTGCATTTTCCCCACTGCTGCCAATAGGAAAAGCGCTGAAAACATGAGTCCTTGATTCAAATATAGTCAAGATAGTCTTTAATTATTTTTTTTAAAATATCCTGACTCGTAGTCATTCTGGGCATTCTTCAGCATACATGGGATATCCACTCAAAACCATAAGGGCCTGATTTTCAGAAATACTAAATGCAATTGAAGCAGTGATATGTACTCTAAGAGGTCCCCCAGCTTTTGGAATAGATTTCTCACAACTGATATTATTAATTAGTATGCAGTTATATAGCACAAACAATGTATCCGGTGCTTTACAATTGTTATTATTATTAGATATGTAGGGAGGAGTGGGGTACGCTATATCTTTCTAATCTTGGAGAATGCTTCTCAAACTGGAAAAGTAGGTCAGGAGTCTGAATCTCACTTCCACTAACAGTGGTTCCTATTTCTATGCACCTCACCTTTCTTTATTTGGATCAGGGCTATACTCTAAAAGCTAATGAAAAGGTTTGTGTTGGAATTTCATTTTACAAATAAACTTGCAGAAGATCACGAAGAACAGAACCCAAAATTCCTCAGAACCCAAAGCTCCACTACTCAGGATGTTAACACACTACACACTCAAAACTGAATGAGTAATGTTCCATTTGTTAAGGTGCAGAGTTATTCCATGGTGGTTGTATGCCAGCCATCCACAGCATAGGCATCAGCTTTACAGAGCCCACCATGGGTGTGGCTGGGTGTTCCCCTACACTGGGTGTCCTCGCACAGACAGCTGCTGTCTCTGCCCCACCACTGTTCTCTCTCTAGAATCACTGGGTGAAAAATGTATATATAATCTTTACTGCAGACAATTTGATTTATTTGGCTAACCAAAGAGGATACCTTTATATTTGGGAGATATCTCTAAAAAATTTTATAAAGCTGGCACTTTTTCTCTCTCAAATTTTTCTGTCCTGTCATGGAAAAATGTACTGAACATAAACTTAGTTTTAGAGCTTTGAAAAAAAACACAACAGCATGTATATGAAGAAAATAATTAAAAAAAGCAAAAAGTAATCATCATGATGGTGCCACAGAGCATAGACTGTTTGTTTGAAAAACCTCTTAGGAAGTGTTGAAAAGATATTTTGCAAAGCACATTGACTCACAAAAAGAGATAAATTTCTTTTAAGAAAATAATTCTGCATATGCAGACCTAATTTCAAAACCACAATTAGCAGTTCAGGTTTTTATCAAACAAAAAATCAACAAGATCATCTTGAGAACCAAGAAGGTAAGAACTATGCACGAGACATTAACCATAGTTATTTCCATATTACACCAAGGGGCCAATCCAAAGTTATGCGATTGCGCATACAACAAGCACACATCGCCTGCGCACCTATGGGATATGTGCACTTCAAGTGAACCTTGGATTGGGCCCTTAGTAGCTTTCTTTCTCTTCACACTTGCACTAGCTTTAAGCCCAAGTAACTCCATTGCATTTAAACCTATACACCAGGGCAATTAAAAGGAGAATAAGGCTCCCTATGTGAGACACAATATTTTAAAATGTTCTAGCAAACGATTCAAAACTTGCTTGATATGATATGGAAGGGGAGGGAAATGATTTAGTTAGAAAGTTTAGTTTGCTATCCTGTTCATAGAGGATTTGTCTATGGAAGACATGGCTTTTGCCACATGTGCTTTTTACATTAGATTCTTATTAGGAAGCTAGAAGGAGAACAGAACTACAAACAGAAATCAATGGGATCATTTGCAGGAAGAGTGACACACAAGCATACAGCTAATCTACGTTATAGTTGCATTCGTTGAAACTTTGCAGTTACGTTTTTTCTGAGTTTTGCAGACCTCTTCTTTAAAATAAAAATCTGGTAGCTTTAGATTTGTAAAGCAGTCTTTTTTATGTGTTCAGCATAAATAAAACTCAACTCTGCAATGGTAACCAGGTGATTCCATTTTAGAAATCACTGGCAGATTTTAATTTATAAGTTAAGCGATAAGTCTAGAGTTTTACTTTAAAAAAACACACACACAGTAGAGTTCAAATGATTATTATTACATACCATTTTACCAAGCTGGTTTTCTCCAGGAATAAGTTTAAAACAAATAATGTCTTAGCATTGTGTCTGTCATATCTAGCAGAATTATTGTACTGACTAACTTCACCTGCAGTGTGCTCTACATTTTAGGCTGCTCTTGAAGACTTCAGAGGCTGAAGCTGGTGCAGGACTGGATGACCTGCCTCCTGGTGGATGCAAGTCATCAGGAGCACATTACACCAGTGCTCCAGAGTCTGTACTGATGCTCAACAGCGTTGAGCACAATTCAGGGTCCTGGTTTTGACATATAACTCCCGAAATAGCCTGGGCCCTACATATCTAAAGGACTCCTCTACTATGTCCCATTGTGACCACTAGGATCAGCTGAGGATGCCCTCTTGTAAGTTCCATCATTGCATCGTGCCCATACATCAAGGGAGCAGAGACTTTCCCTCAGTGGCTGCTCTACAGCTCTGGAACTCCCCTCCTCTTGAGGTTCACCAAAGCCAGAGCATACTCTGGAGGCAATGTAAGACCTATGTATTTGGCCAGGTATTTAACAGAGTTAGGATTTGGGGTGTAGTTTTATGGGTATGTTATATATTTGTATAGGTTTTATGAATTTTATTTTTGCATTATATATGGGTATATCTATTCATCCTCTCAGCCTTCAGGGGAGGGCTGGTTAAAATTGAGATAAGTAAGAGAGGTATAAGAAGATTCCTAAAATTCTTTTAATTTTGCGCGGGCCCCCGCGCAAACCTCCTGTCCCCCCCCATTCATAGAATAATGCACAAAATTTAATTTAGTTCTAAAGAATCAGTACTGTAGTTGACTTGCTTTAAAAGCATGCACACCATTTCCTGAAATTGATTTTACAAGTAAACTACCAGTAACACAATTTTGCTATCTAGTGATGCATATTAGCGAAGATTCACTCTGTGTACAACATAAAATACTCTAACATCAGCAAAGTATTATAGGGAGTTTAATAGAGCTCTGGCATACAGAAAAAATGACTTGGATACTACTTACTCATTAATAATAAGATCTGGTGCAAAACACAGCAGGCTTCCATTTGATTGTTTATATGATCTCCATCCTAGAGCAAAAGCCATCAGGAACATCCAGGAGTACTGGAGAAGGGTCATTTGGTCATCCAAATGTAGATTTCTGAAACCTTACCACAAAAAAATAAATAATTTATATAGAATGTACCAATCGCAGGTGATGGGAAAGAGGAAAAAAAATGCTTGACTCAGAAAGGAATGTCTTCTATAAATCACATATTCATCCGCATAAATAATGCCAATGCCCAGTATTATTTCAAAATGTATATTTCACAACCTTTCCTTTATCTACGATGGCATATGAACTTGAAGACTTGAAAGGATGTCAAAACTATTTGTCAAACTGGAGTAAACGAAACTAATCAAGCACTCATTTATTTTGTTACACGTTATATAATCTGATTAAACTAAAAGTACATATATATGCTAATATGGAACTGGCTGCATTTGTGGTTAATGGGGAGGAGGAAAAGAACAAAACAGGTAGGAAGAACAGCAGAGCTCATCTTATCTGCAAATGCTTACTCTTGATTAAAGTAATACACATTTTAAGAGGAGGTACTTAATTTTCAGACAGCGGTAGCTGCCTGAAATGTAAATGTACAGCCACTGTTCATTATAAACAGGGGACTGCTGAAGCCCCGATTTTGAGGAAACCGCTTGACCTACAATTTCTGAAAATTTAACCACGGTTGTAAGTTGTGAGGACCATGATATCCACAAAGTTTGAAAAAGATCCATTAGGAAAATAAAGCGTTATAACTGCTTAAACGTTAATTGGTTGTGGTCAAAATGCACACCATCCTCATGTATCTGAATCATCAATATCTCCTCCCCTTGGATGCGTTGAGCCCCCAAACTTCATAGGCTTTGAGAATGAGATCAATAACAAGTGTTTCTGATATATGATACTGATTGATGCAGCCAAAACCGAGTTATTAGTGCTAAAAAAAATCAGTTCTGCAGGTTTGCTCATGCGCACATGAGCTCCTCTCTCCGGTTGGAGAGCCGGGGAAGCGGCTGCGTCCCGTCCCCACGAGCTGCAGCTCCTGCTCCTGCTGCTGCCTGGCCCCTAGCTGTCCCTCTTTAATTTTTAAAAAAATTCTGCCACCACTGCCGCTCTATCTGCAGCCGCCTCCCCCCCGCCCCGGGTCCCCCCAGCTGACAATGGGCCCCCAGGCTCAGGCTACCCCCCTACTCCTGCTAGGGCCACCGGGCCCTCACCGCAGCGCGCCACTGACAGGGAGGCGGGGCTGCAGTTCAGCAGTGGCCGGCACACACGAGGCACATGAGGCAGCGGAGAGCGGGCACTTGTCTCGAGGACTCAGAGCGACCGACGGCACTGGCAGTGGGGTGGCTAAAAGGTGAAAACAAGTTGACGGTTTGCCTAGCGGGGGGAGGGGCAGCGTGAGGGCCGGCATCTGGGGAACTGAAGGGCAGCGGGGGGCACTGGCTAGTGGGTGGGGGG
>QEPC01010167.1:2278214-2386463 GCA_003113815.1 Sphenodon punctatus
GTTTCATAATTGTAAAATGTGCAAGTTTAGTTATTGATAAAAATGAAGTATGTATGGTAAGGAATTTAGTACATATATTACATGTATGTTGATGATAAAATATTAAATATTGCCCTAATTGTGAATTAATTTCTATGTTTTTTGGCATTTATGTTTTGTTGTAACATATGGAGTGGAAGGTGTTTTGAATTGTAATTGTACTGAATTGTTTTTTTGCGTGTGTTTTAAAAAACCCTTGTACGTTTAAGTTTATTTTTAAACTGTTAAGTTTTTTGCTTTGGTTAATTTTACTATAATTTAAGATCTATTAGAGATTATACTCAAGAGCAATACGTCTGTGGGTGTTTTTACATGAGACACCACCACTCACGGACAATCACCATTCCCGTGGGGGGATATCTCATCTGAATATAGTGCATGCTCCCATGACCCACACACTGCCCACCCTGTCCATGCATGGGGCACTCTGGGAAAATTTCCCGACGTTTTACTCAAGTCTAGTAGCTAATAATGGCTTTTGCTTTTAAACTTTTCTCTGATTCAACAGCAGTTTTAAAAAGTATCCACCAATTTTAGAGCATACACCACATTATTCATCATTGTTAACGGTCTACAAACTTAAAGGAATATACTGAATGAATAGTGTCAATGGAGTTAATGAGTATGTGTGTAATATCTGAAAATTGCTCCTTTGAGCAGATTTAAATTGTGGACAGCTTTTAAATCTACAGAGTTAGTTCATGTCAAGCCCTGCGTCCTTTTAACGAGAGGACTCTGCCACTCTGAGTCCTTATCAAATTTGGATTCTAGTTGATTTTAATTAAATTAATCAAATACTTGACATTCAAAGAGGTCACTACAGTCCTTCCTCCCTTAGTTGTTTAGGCCAATAATATCTGGTGCATTAATAGATACCTAAAGCATGTCTCCTATATGTTAGAATACTAATTTGCTTTGTAAGGAGGAAAGGGAAGAGACAGAGAAAAAAACAAAAAAACATATTGCGACTTTAAAAACGGATTTTATTTTAAATCTTTTAACTTGTTTGGTCAAGTCCTGAAGTCTTTGCTCAGTCAATCCCTAATCAAGCTAGAAGTTCTTGAAGTAAAAATGGCATAAGGAATCCAGCCAATCATGTTTTCCATACATATGGGTTTTTTTATTTCTATAAGCTAAATCCATTTGTCTTAACGAAAGATCACAGTTCCTCACAAGTTCCATCTGCATGTTTATTCCCCACATGAATTAACCACCTTCTGGACAACATAAGACTTCCATAGTAACCAACGTCTCTCTCCCAAATGCAGGATTGTTATGATTTCTGATGTGGTGCAAGCAAAATTAAGTGTTTCCATGAGAAAGCTTCAAGTAACAGATAATGCTGGTGGAAAATAAAAGTGCTGAGGTGTTATCTCAATATTATAAAAAATATAAATACCAAAGGCATTAAGAATAATGGGTATTTCAATTTTTTAAAAATGTTATTTATTTCTTCAAATTCAGGTCACCCTTCCCTAAGTCTAAGGGTGGCTCACAACTGTACAAATATTAAAACTCGTGCAATAAAATACCCTTCAAGTATTTTAAGCCCCAAATCCTCCCAACCACCACCACCACCACAAAACCCACATGCATGCTTTAAATAATTTAATCACTCCTTTTAACTCAGAACAGTTCTGCTCACACCACCTCAAAAGAGAGGGGGCAGCCAAATTAAACCAATTAAAAAATTGGTTATTAAACCCATTTTTAAAAATGGAAGGAAAAAATCAAACTGAAATGAAAGTCAGGGTAGTAATAATAAAACAAAACAAAAAACCCAGCACAAATATTTTTTGAGTTTAAATTTTATTGCTTTGATATATTAAATGTAGGCCTTAATGTTGGTTGTAACCAATTCAGGTTTCATTTAATGTATAATGAGTTTCTGATGTCAAACTTTATAAAGATGTATTATTTTTTTAAAAATGTATTTAATGTATTTTTGTATTTTTTTTAAATGATGTATTTTTTATTTTTTTTAAATGACTTCAAATTTCATCCAAATGCAGTTTGACAAAAGTTCGGGAGTAAAAAGTTCTTTGTAACAGAAGAGTTTCCAACACTAAGAAAAAATAAGAACCTAAATATATGTTAAATTATAGGATTGTTTAAATATTTTTATATGCATAAGCCACAATTTTGAAAAAATATTCAATTAGTGATTCAAATTGAAGTGATTTAAATCAATCGATCATGATGTAAACAAAGACCTGTAACTGAACAAATGTAACAGCATGCACCAACTTTATATTTAAAGCAGAGACAAGTTCTTATTTAGACAGCAAAATTTTCATCAGCAAGAACTGAAGATCACCTGCTAATAGTGTGCAGAAATGATGGTATTATGTGCACAGATGTTTAGGAGGGTTTTGATTAAGGTTTTTCCAAGTTATAGCTCCTCATAAAACAAAGCCCCCTGTCATAAATACACAGGGATGTACCTCTCCCATTTTAACAAAGACTTGTTGCTGAATTTATTTTATTACCTGGTATTGCCTTAGCCCATTTCACTGCGGCTACCACCTGTCGTCCTCCTAGCATGTTTAGAGTGGACATTAAACGCCAAGCGGAGTCAGGTATCGAACTGTCATAGCCAGAATACATAACTTCTGGCTCAATGACCTCCAACAGGGAAACCAAGGTAGGAGTCAGCTGTGGCAGTGAGGCTGGAACGACAGTCTTGTTTGCAGAGCTTTCAGAAGCATCCCTCACAGCTGTTGCGCTGGCCTGCTGAATTCCTTTTATCTTCTTCTTTGTTTTCCGAGCTAGGGAAGCATTTTAGAAATTACAATTTTACTAGGAACATAAGGAAGCTATCCATAAAAAATATATATATTAAAAAGCTAGGAAAATATTTCTTGCTTTTCTGCATAGTTAGGTCATTCATTCATTCTTGAATTTCTACGTTGCCCCCTCCTGCCTCTGGCAGCTCGGGGTGGCTCACAACAAAACAACAGCAGCAGCATTCTATAAACAACAAATTACAAAATATATTTAAAAGATTAAAAAGGCTCTGGAGCCCCTGAACATGTTGAACCAAATCTGTTTTTTGACTTTCTTATCTATGGGTGATTTCAGACGTTACGTTTGTCTGAAATCACCACAGTCAACCTCAGTCAACCGCAGTGTGTGTACGGAGTGGAACGTCTGTTTGCGTGCATCCAGATGTTCATCTCAGTCAACCACCCCCCGCGGTGAACCTAACCACGCTTTGTTCTCCTGCACCACAGCGGCGAACGAAGCGTGGTTAGGGGGAATCCAGAACGTGGTGAAGGAAAAGTAACCTTTGTTACCTTACCTTCACCGCGTTCCGGAGTCCCAATGGTGGGTGGCGGCAGCGGCCAGATAGGCCGCTGCGGCTGCCTGTCTCGGGGAGGGCGGGCGGCCGGGGAGTGCAGGGAGTGGGGCCGTACGGCCGCATGCTGCATCGCGTGGCCCCACCCCCTCCGGAGGGGTGGGGGTGGCACAACAGACGTTATGGCTGGCGGCACTGACCCTGGGTCGTGGCTCGGCGGTCCCCACGGCCAGGGGCAAACGTCTGTTGGCACACCCCTTCACCCCCGCCCATGGTCCGAACCACCCCACAGTCTGGGGTCAGTGCTGCCACCGTAACATCTGAAATCACCCTATGACTATATGAAGGTTCTCCTCCCACTTACTTATGTACCCATGGTCAGCTAAGCAGAATACCTTTTTAAACTCTTTATAAAGAATAGATATTTTGTACTTCAATGTATTAACATTTCATCGGTAACACATTGCTGCTACTGTTCAAATCATTATCTCTTCAATAGAGTACATCATATAATTAAAAAAATAAATTAAAAGATCAATAAAACCAATGAAGAAGAGTCCACAAAAGGCATAAAAAGTATTCCCCCCCCCCAACCCATTTCCCCTGCCAAAAACCTAGCAAAATAACCAGGTCCATTAGCAACTGATTTAATACTTCCGCTTTTGCTAGTGCAATTCCCCCACCCAAAGGCCTACGTTCTATAGTATCATGGCACATTCAAAAAATATTGTAAGAGGAGGAAGCTACAGAGATGCATTATGAGGTAAATAGGGGATTAATATGGGGCCCAATGTTGCCAGTGCCACTGAATGGAGAGCTGTCCACTGGATTTTAATTGGACTTTTCATGGTAACACGCATGACACCTGAGAGTAAGAGGTAGCAAGAATTGTCAGACTGAAAAAAGCAAACAGAAAATATACAGAGGAGAGAGGGAAAGTACATTTCAGTAGATTCCTAGCCATGAATCACCAGACCAAGGAAATATTTTTTGGGAAGGGGATGGGCAGAGAATTTTCCTTGGCGACCCACTGCAAATAAATCATTGCTGCTGTAATTAAACTATGGAATTCATATGTCAGATAAACACAGCTTAAACTTCACATTGCCAGAGATGTCCTGCAGAGAGTATTTTATTAACATACCCACAGTAACGCTGTCTCTTGCTTTAACATTTTACTCTGCTGAATGCAGACTTCTAACTGTGAAGACTCGGGTGGTGTTGGTGGGGGAATAGCATTCTTGTCGTATACAAGCTGAACTCAAATTTGGCTGACAGAGTTTTCACAAATACAGCAAAAGAATGTGTACATTTAATGTGACTTACAGGAAGAGGATATAGGGGAGGGAATCTTTAGTGTTATGTTTCACAGCTTCCAATTATCAGAGTCACTATCACTGTAATGCAAAATACAGCACGAATAGGATGTAAGGTAATTACTTTTTTTCTTTCATTTAACTTTGTTCGCTCCATTGTCCAAATAACCAATAATTGAGGTTATGCCTCCATTACCATTTTGGAAGTGTGCAAGGACATATTATACAGCAGCCCCAAATTTTGATCTGCCTTGAACTGCAAATGAATGCATAATGTAGACACTTGTCTGCATATTCATAAAAAAAAAACCAATCACAAGTTTTAAATTTAGCAAGTTTCTAATTAAAAATTACTTCTACCCACATTATGGGTAACAAGTTTGGCCCTTTTCAAACGGGCCGCAGTGAGTGGGGGGGATGGGTGTGTGCCCACAGAGGGTAGGAGTGGCTGTGCGCCCATTCCCACGGGCACCCCCCCACCTCCATGAACAGAGCAACCAGCATGGGTGGAGTGTGGGACTGCGCATGATGCGACCGTCGTTCCTCCAGGCACCCCCTATCCTCCCACACCTGCTGTGGCGTTCGCCCGTGTGCCCCCGCCACCACACATGCGTGTGGTGGAGGGGGGGCGCCCGTGTGAAAAGGCCCTAAGCAAGGTACTGACACTGAATCCTTGAAGCAAGTGAACTTAAAAACTGTGTGTTTTATTCGGTTCACCTTTTAGTATAGCAATGTAGTTTTTGATGTTTAGGAATATACAATAGAAGTGTGCACAGTTCTTGTATGTTTCCATGCCAATAGTATAACTAGTGTGTTGATAAATATGCTGCTAATAATCACGTATCATGTTTTGTACCCAGTAATGCAAAATGATGGTACACTTGCAATCACATATTACCTCCAAAATCTGAGAGATTTAGCAATGTTACTGCATCCTTAAGACAGCACAGCTATAAAGAATAATAAATGACTGTACATATTAACATTTGTATTTTCTCAGGGGAATGGTTGTGGAACAGTAACAACCTGAAAATGTATTAGTTCTAGATATTTCCTCTCCTTCCTCCATGTGCTCCCTCTACCTGAATGCATTCAGTACAAGCACCTTGTCTTTACCTTCAAGAAATTTCAGGGCCTTGCCTCCTCCTATCCCTGCGCACTTATTTTCTGCTACACTCCTGTCTGGGAGCTATGCTCCTCCTCTGCCACAGCCCTTGCCTGCTCATGACTCCCTTATTCCTTGAAATGTATCTGCCCCCTTTTCCTTGCTGCCCACAATGCCTAGAACTCCCTTTCTGGGTGTTTTAAAATGAGACACATCCACGCATGGCACCCCCATGCATTCAACTGCTTGTTTTAAGTTGGTGCATTGGGAGGCGTGTGCTCCCATGACCCACTCACTGGCCACCGATGGCCATGCACAAAGCACTCCTAAAAAATACAGACTGCCCCATGTGTGGGTGCCCCGCTGCCACCCCACAACACTGAACACTGATTCCCCCCCCTCAAGTCTTGCTCATTTAAAAACATCCTCTGAGGCTTTTCTTAGTTCCTCATCCCCTTAGTCTGCTGCCTAATTTACTTAGGGTCCCCTTTCCCCCTGTAACTAAGCTAAACATGTATACCTCCGAAACATCGCAAAAGGCACTGACCATCTTCCAGCACAAGCGGTGGGTGAGCTTGTCCCGCTCCTGTGTTGGAGTGAGCAAGGCAGGCTGCACTCAAGGAGGAGATGGTTGCAGCGCAGCCCAGGAGTTGCCATGGCAACTGGGGCCAGGCTGCACGGCAAAGTCCGGCGGGGAGAATCTGGGTCAGTGAAACTGACCATCGTTGGAGGCTCCACAGGCAGAGCAGATATCAGCGGCGGCAGCAATCCTGGGTGGCTCCGGATGGTGAGGAGGAGATCCGGTGCCAAGTACTGCGGAGAGACTAGGCAGCCGGTGTTTCTGTGGCAGGGAGCGCCCGGGAAGTGGGGAGTAGCAGAGAGACCAGGCGGCCTGTTTCTGTGGCAGGGAGCGCCCGGGAAGCGGGGAGCCAAGCCGGATTGCAAGAGCGCGGCAAATGATGGCCAGTGGCATAGGGGATGCTGTGCGGGGACCCAGTGAGTGGGTAGGTGGTGCCAGTGGGTGCCCCTCCCCTCCTTCATCTTCCCCACAGGAGCGGGCAAGAAGGGAGTGGTTGCGAAGCAGTAAGATCTGTCAGGGGACTTGAGATTTGGTGAGGGTGCCCAGAGGTTGGGGGTTTCAAGGGGTCTTGTCCCCAGGGGTCATTAGGGTGCCCGCTGGGCCAAAACGAGGATGGTCAACAAAGGGAAGAGAGGGGCGGGAAAGGCCCCAGGCAAAGGGCCGGGGAAGGGCCCACAAAAGGGTTCTGCGAAGGGAAAAGGCCCTGCACCTAGACCTGGCAGTGGGGCCAGGGCCAGGAGATGCCAGTGAGAGGAGCAAGCGGCCCCAGTACAGGAGGAGGAGGGCAGCAGGGCTCTGCTGCTTTCACTGCAAAGGCAGTTAGGGGGGTGCAAAGAGCCCTCAGGTTACAGGGGCGTCAGTTCTTGCCCCGCCTGGAGGTCAGGGCTCCACCTGAGCCGCCTCGGATGGAGGCCGTGTAACGGCCCAGCTGCAGTTGTGAGGGGAAGGGAAGGCAGCGGGAAACCGAGGAAGAGGCTCACGAGCCGGGGATTCAAGCTGGGGGGAATGACAGCAGGGAAAAGGGGGGCCGGCGGGGCAGGCGAGGGGCCCCATTGTCTCTTGGCAGTGGAGACGAGCCAGAAGAACGGCACCCAAGGCTGGCAGGGAACGGTGAGGTGGCCCAGGGAGGTGAGATGGATGAGGCATCTGACCTGGAAGGACGAGTTGCTGTACTGGAGAAGACAATGAGGGAGCTCGCTGGTAGAATCCTGCCCCCCACCCCACCCCAGCAGCCACAGACAGCGTGAGGGACAGCGCTCGAGCCGAATGCAGAGGTCCAAATGGCAGGACAGGCAGGTACGTTCACCTCGGGGTTGGGATCTCAGTGTGGATGCCTTGCAAGGGGGGGGGGGGCGCGCCAGGGGCCAACAATGAATATGGGTGGTACCAGTGCACCAAGGTTGGGTTGGGCCGGCAGATGGGTGCCCTGGCCACAGCAGGGGGTGGTGCCCACATGCTTGGTGCACGGGGAGGGGCACAAATCGCAGGGTCAGGGTCTGCAGCAGCATTGCACCGGGTGTGTGGAGGGGACAGCTGGGCAGGTATGGAAAGGAGTGCAGAGTGAGAATAAATGCGCCACTTGCTCCGTATGCTTGGTATGCTCGGCCAAAGAGAGTAAGGCGCTGCCACCGTTAGGAGGCGGTATACCCGAAGTCTCTGCGCCAATTGGTGCGCATCTTCTGCAGTCAACTAGGGAGCAGATCTGGAAAGGGGAGTATGTGGACCTGTTGGCGCTCTTGTTCAGCGATTCCATCCCGGATCCCAATGAGAAGGATGAAGTAAAGGATAAGGAGCGGTTCAAACGGCCAAAAGTAGACCGCAATTGGTCGAACTGGACTGCTGCTTACTCCATATACATGGGGGTAGTAATGCAGGATTACCCAAAAAGGGCAGTGGAGTTGGTGAAGTATCAGGAGATAGTGCATAGGGTGTACGAGACCGGCAAGCAGGGGTCATGGCTCATCTAGGACGAGGGATTTTGTCACAGAGCAGCCATCACACCAGGTATTAGCTGGAACGTGCACGCGAATGACATTTGGCTGAAGGCCATGCGTGCTGCAGCCAATGCCAGTCGGGCTGATAGCGGCCATGTGCTGGTGAAGGGAGGGTCAGCGTATGCCAGTGATAGTGGTTTTTGCGATAGGCACGCAAGTACTAGTGGGGCGGGTCCATGTTGGGAATTTAGTCGGTTGGGCACGTATAGCAGGTCCCCATGCAGGTTTTGGCATGCATGCGCGCTATGCAGTGCGCCCCACACAACTGCCAAGCGTAATAGGCTTAAAGTGTTTGGGAAGTTTTGACAGCAAAAAGGAGGTCAGGGTACAGTGCCCTGTGGCTCGCAAGGAAGCGCTGCTGGAAAAGGCGCCAACTCCAGTCAACCCTGATGCGCTAGAAGCGGCGCTCGGTGGTTACCCCGATAAGGAGGCATTGGGGTATGTACTGAAGGGGTTTAGGGATGGTTTTAGGATAAGGGTGGTAGGTTTGGTTCCTTTGGCGGCAAAAAGAAACTTAAAATCGATGGTAGGTATGGAGCACCTTGTGACAGCTAAACCTGAATGGGAAACGGCTGAAGGGAGGATTGCGGGGCCATTTGTCTCCCCTCCGTTGCCTGACCTGCTTATATCCCCGCTGGGTGTGGTCCCCAAGAAGGCGCCTGGGGAGTATCGCCTCATTCATTATCTCTCCTACCCTAGGGGAGCTTCGGTGAAGGACGCCATACCCCACGAGTTGTGCACGGTGCAGTACTCTTCATTTGATACTGCTACTGAGATGGTGCGCAAGTGTGGAGTGGGAGCACTCTTTGCTATATGCGATATCAAATCAGCTTTTAGGTTGTTGCCTGTGCACCCCGATGATTTTAAGTACTTGGGTTTCACATTCGGGGGAAAGTTTTATTTCAATAAGGCAATGCCGATGGGCTGTTCCATTGTGTGTGAGGCCTTTGAGAAATTTAGTTCTCTTTTGGACTGGTTGGTCAGGAAACGATCAGGATTACAGCAAGTCATCCACTACATGGATGATTATTTGTTCATGGGGGCGGAAGGCTCTGGCGAGTGTGGGCGGCTGCTGTCATTGTTTCAGGACTTGGCTAAGAAGCTGGACGTGCCACTGGCGCGTGAGAAGACGAGGGGCCTGTGACATCGTTATCGTTCTTGGGCATCCAATTGGACACGGTTAATTCTTTGTCACATTTACCTGGGGAGAAGTTGGTTGCATTACGGGAAGGGATAGATAAGTGCTTAGGAGCAAGGAAGGTTACGATTCGGCAGCTTCAGTCGTTGCTTGGCAGCCTTAATTTTGCTTGTAAGATAATAGCGCCAGGGAGAGCCTTTTTATCTAGGCTCTACTCAAGGGTGTCCAGCAACCTGCTTCCGCACTACCACATCAGGTTAATGCATGATATGAACGCAGATTTGAGTACGTGGGCGGAATTTTTGAGCAAGTTCAATGGGGTCAGTTTCTGGAGGCAGGAGTTGCTGCTGAAGGCTGACCTACAGGTCCAGTTGGACGCGGCTGGCTCCCTGGGTTTTGGTCTATATTTTAGAGAATGGTGGTATGATGAGACATGGCCCGACTCATGGGGCAGTTGGGGCTGACAAGTGATCTGACGCTGCTAGAGCTATTCCCGATAGTGGTGGCTGTTCACCTTTGGACGGGCGAGTTTGAAAACAGGAGTGTCTGTTTCTGGTGCGATAACATGGCTGTAGTTTATGTAGTCAATTCATTATCATCAAAGAATGTCTGGGTCATGGGATTGGTGAGACCATTTGTATTAAAATGTCTGGAGCATAACATCCTTTTCTTAGCTAGGCACGTGCCGGGTGTTGATAACAGCACTGCGGATGCCCTCTCTCGATTCCAGATGGATTGTTTCTGTCTGTTGGCCCTGGGGGCGTGCAAGGACCAGAGATCATCCCAAAGAAACTGTGGAACCTTGGATGCGAGACCTTTGAAGGGCTGTGCAGGGAGAACGTGGGTAGCGTACAAGAGGGCGATTAGGGTAGGTAGGTAAACAAGTTTATTGTTGGCCACATGGCCTTCACAAACGTTTAGGGAATTCCAGCAGTTTAGGGCAAGTAAGGGCTGGGTCTTAACTTTTCCTTTTACGGAGGTTCAGCTAATCCGGTTCGGGTTGCAGTTGCACAGTAAGGGTCTAGCGCCAGGAACCATTGCAGGTAGGTTTTCAGCGCTTGCATTCATGAGTGGTGCAGCCGGGTTTCCATTGGAATCACAGGGGTTTTATGTTAAACGCATGCTTGAATGCTGGCAGAGAGAGGCAGTTCGAGCAGTGGATGAAAGGGAACCAGTGATGATCGAGATTTTGTTAGTAGTCTGTCGAATGTTAGGCTAGAGTTTGTTTTAACAAGGATGAGGTTAGGCTAGCATTTAGGGGTGTTTTTACAATCACATTTTGGGGGGCGTTTAGAGTTGGTGATGGAATCCAGGAAGGTGAGGTATGAATTGGAATTGCAGGTAGGAAACGTGTGTCTTGGGTACGATAAGGTGAGGATAATATTAAGGAGATCGAAGACAGATCGGGGGGGCTGGGTCAGTCGATCATGTTGGATGGCATTGTGGGGAGTGATATCTGTCCGGTGGGGGTCATACGGGATTATTTACAATGTCGGAATGTGGGTGCCGGACCTTTTTTTCACCACAGTGGGGGTGCACCTCTAACGTGATATCAGTTTGTGGCAGTGTTTAAGAAAGCGCTGCTAGCGGGAGGGATGGCACCAGACAAGTACGGCTCTCGCTCATTCAGAATTGGGGCAGCCAGCGTAGCTGCGGCGGAAGGGATGTCTGAAAGACATAAAAGCTGTGGGGAGGTGGAGGTCGGGAGCATATAAGTCATATATTCGTCTCGTGGTTTTAGATGGGTATGTGCGGGATGACGTTTAATTTAATTTGTTTTGTTATAGGGCCGGTTATACAGCAACCCAGAAGGATGTTGTGAATTGTCGGGCACAGCTTCATCCACTGGGCAGAAAAAGCTGAGATGGAAAGGACTGGCACTCAACTAGGATTAAGGGGGCAGGCCAATATAGTTTGGTTGGGAAGGCAGAGTATGGTATGGGAACAGCTGCTACCTTTATTGCAGGCTGCCTGTCAGTTCCAGCCACCTCACATTTTGGTTTTGCATGTAGAGGAAAATAATTTGGCTAGAGTAGCGAGTTAGGAGTTAGTTAGCTGGATGAAGCATGACCTATGGGAAATAAGGAGATGGTTTTCAGGTGTTACCATATTATGGACGGAATTGGTAGAGAGCAATTCTGGAGGGGGGGAACGTTGCCCAGGTAAAATTGACAGGGCAAGGAAGATTAATAGGGAAATGCATAGATGGTTGGTTGGCCAGGGGTGGGGTACCATGGAGCACAGTGAGATAAAGTTTTTCAAAGATGATTTGTTTAGGTCAGATGGGGTGCACCTGTCTCAGCGTGGGATGAATACGTATCTTGAAGTGTTAACTGGTACCCTGTGCAAGGCTATTCTTGCTTTAGGGAGTTTTTGGTTAGTTGGGGAATTCAGCTGGCCATGTGATACATGGCGGTTTATGGTGGCGGGAGTCCAGTTAAAGTTAAGGAAAGTACCGTATTGTAAGAAGAATTAGTATAGTTATTGAGACATCTCCTTATGAGATGCAAGGGGAAAGGTCGATCCGGCGCACGGGTTGGTAACGGCCAGCGTCAGGGGTTTACCCAGGGGTAGGAAATGTCAGGAGGCCAATTTGCCCTCAGGCATACCTACACCTTTAGATAAGGTAAGTTAGCATAAGTACTCAGGTCATCCAATGGGGCACTGCGTCCATGGATGAATGAGATAGCTAGGAATGGTTAAGATGGCTGGTACCTGGGTGTCATCCCAGGCAGCCATAAATGAGAGGTTAAAAAGTTGATACTGGACCCTCTTAGGTTTAGGAGCAGAACCCCTCCGGTGTGTTGATGTTAATTGATTGTGAATCTGAAATAAAAAGAGTGTGACCTTTAAATTCCAATCATTGTGTCCTTGTCTCATTCCAGATGCGGCGACAATGTATTCCTGTTTCTCCCTCTGTTCCCCTCCCTTGTCTCTCTTAAGATAGATCCCTGCTCCAGTGGGCATACAATCTATAATTAAGGATTGTAAATCACCAGGTAAATTGCTGGCACTATACTACTACTACTAATAACAACAACAACAACAGCCAAACTACATATCAACATGTTTAAGGGTTTTAACTGACTAACAAGGAAAATTCAACTGAGGATACATAAGCTGCTTATCTTCTCCTGCAATGTTTCTATTTTTAGAATTGTGGGCCTTATTTGCTACTGTGGGAAGTAATCACATTTTTCAAACAGTGATTTCTTAACTTTGTGTCCATTTAAACAAAAATTTAGAATTAGAGACACATTCTGCATAGAAAGAATCTAAAAATATTTCACACCAGAACATTAATGCAGGACTTGTTGCAAGGATCTGGCAGTGTGCAGCTCAAAATATGCAAACTGTGCCAAGAGGTAAAACTTGCAGTGATGCAACAAAAGGGAAGGACAGATTTTTATTGACATACACTGAATCTACAAAGAGGCATTTTCCTACCATTAACTAATTTTCTGTTTTGCGGGGTTTTTCAGTTGGCCAGCAAAAGTTTTAACAGGTTAACAAATCTGTCCCACAGTTACAAGAATAAATGTAACAGTTTTAGAAAACAAAAAATCCACTCTTCATTTGAGCACAGCAAGCTTCCACTTCAAAAGATACTTTCCACCCCTGAAGTAGCATTAATACAAACATTTACTGATTGCAACTGGAATGGTTTTGTAACCTTAACTATAGTAATTACCAAACACTTGCTGTATTTTTAAGCTTAATACTCTTTAGTCACCACCACGTTCAATTGGAAAGACAGTATCAAAGGATAAAAAAAAAAGTCATGACAGCAGCCTGCTCTAGTATGATCTAGCCCGTACCTCACCTGCAGATATGTGCAGGCGCCGCCAGATGCTGGCCTGGGATTGCCCCGGCCAGTGATGGCAGCTAGCCTGGGCTCTCACCTCAGAAAACCTCCGAGGTCACAGCCTAGGCTAAGGTCCACCCGATTGGGCCACAGCGAACTATCATGTATGTTTTGTTTTGGCCCACCATGACCAGTCCAGATTAGGGCCTGCCATGGCTGTCTGTCATGGCAGGGTGCTGGGAGTGATGCTGTTGTGGCCCTTCCCCCCTACACCCAGGCTGTGTGGGTGGTGGGACAGCAGTCCAGCTGTGGGCACGTATGTTTGGTGCCCTGACACGGCCCGGATAGCACATGTGTTTTTACCCACTGTAAAGAATATATACAATTTATATCAAATGGAGAGAAGAGAAAGGTTGAGGTATACTTAGAAATTTTAAATAATAATAATAATAATAATAAAAAAAAAATCTCTAAACTCTTTAAATTTAGCATAATTTGGGTGGAGAAGGAGATGTCTCAGGTTTCTTCACAGGGCACAACATATCTTGGCTTCACATGGAATAAGCTTCATGGATCACTTATTTCTCCATCACATAATGTCTCTGTAGCATTTAGAGCAGTTTCAGCAAGTATGAAAGTCTCTCTTCAGTTTACAGTCATTAAGCATGTCTGTTTCCAATAACTTGTACTGTTGTTGACACTTAAGAGCACTGGATAAATTAATATGATTGACTAATGTACTTTTTGCAAACAATGCCCCAAATGGTAATTGGGGGGCTGGAGGGGAGGGGGAGCTGATTTTAAATACCTTGAATGGGAGGAAAAATTCTCTCTCTATAAAAATTACCAGACTGCTCACAAGACCTGCTGAGCTCATAAAGTTTCCCCTTAATTTAAACAGCAATAATTAATAATGCACCTCTAAGAACTATGTCTGTAGATGTAGCCTTTAATATCACACACTGAATGACTACACAGGTTTTCCCCTCTATTCAGTAACCAGATAATTTTGTACAAAATCCTGTCTTGATGTAAGTGGGCCTAGCCCAAATTGACTTTAGGAGAACTAGCGTACACATTTTAAACGGACAGCGTTGACAGTCCGAGGTTAACGTTTAGACTAAAATTTAAATTCACCAAGACGTTAATTACTACTTTCAGCAAACAATGTTAAGAAAAATCATTTTGCTTTATTGGAGTTTAACACACACACAGCTTATTCATTGTGCGTATTAGTGTTCCTTTTTGATTGACTATTAAAGCTGAGTAAACATTCAGTATAATAGAACAACAAAACACAAATAAAACCAACAGAAATAAAGCTGGCAGAGCTTATAGTGGGAAGATAGCAAAAACTGAGCTGCAAATTCTTTCAAAGCTATATGTTTCTTAGAGCCACAATAATACTTGGACATGGTCACATTTTTTAAATTTATGTTTTTTAAAAATAGAATAAATACACCAAATAAGGCAAATTATCTAGCCCTAATCAAGATAGTTATAGGTATTATTCAAGTTATTTTATACTTAGAAATTGAAGAGACCAATTAAATGATCCCATTCCCCTGAAAAGATGTAGTCTGCTATTCTGAGGAGAGGATAGACTTACAACTTGCACTTAGACAAAACAAAGCTGATATATACATCATTCCAAAGTTATTTAATCAGGATCTTAAAATTTGACCAAGTTTCCCATTAGAAGATTCTAAACTAGATCTTCCCATTAGAAGATCCTGCCCTAGCCATGAACTCACTGGGTGGTCTTGGGCAAGTCGCAACCTCTCAGCCTCAGTTCCCAGTCTATAAATGGGAATGTGTGTGTGTCTGTTTCTTCCTGTGTTCCCTTCAACCTTATCTGTCTTAGATTTTAAGCCCACTGGACAGGGTCCTGTCTCTAAAAATATGTAACTGTAAAGTGCTGCATATGCCTAGTAGCACAAAGAAACGATTAGTATAAACGGAAATTTTTCCAGACACCAAGACACATGAAATTCACTTTCAAATCAAATTGCTATTATGGATTTTTTGAAAAATGAAATTCTTAAACTGTAACTTCTAGTGGTAACTTAGATTTAACTAACTGACAAAACTCAGTCTGTCTTGTCCCGTCTGTCACAGCCACCCAGTTCACATTCAAAATCAACAGCTGCGTTTTATTTATTCTCAGTTTACTACCAACTCCCATTCTGGTATGGACAAAGCACGTAGGATTACAATGGGTCAGGGAATGTTTTTGTTTCATAGGAAAAATGCACACAATGCAAATGAAAGGAATGAAACTTCATGGAAGGGAACAGAAAATTTGATTTTCTATGTGCTACATGTACTTAACAGTCTTTCTCCTGTGGTTTTAAAGATATGGATGTCATATGCTAAAAAGCATGCAGAAATGTTTAACCAGATTACCAAATCCCTTCAGACATTTAAAACTCTATAATAAAGGCTGGATTTTTTTTCCATGATGCTTTTTTGTGAAGATTATTTAGCTTTAGTAAAATTCAATAAAATCATGAACATATTTTATTGAATAGACTTCACAATTCTACACATCTCAAGTAATTGTTTACTTGTCTTGTTGGGCTGTCAAAGGGTTCAAACAGATGTGATGGTGGCCCACTTAGGCCCAGGATCCACCCGCATGTCTGTTGTGGTACTGCCAGATCTTGGGCCACTTCTGCCCTGGGACGGGTAGGCAGCTAGCCTGGGCTGTGTCCTCAGAAAACAGCCTGGACTAAGGGCCACTCACACAGATCAACGTAGGCCACGGCGAGCCAGCATGTCTGTTCTGGCTGCCTTACCTGCCACGGGTCAGGGGCTGCCATGGCTGTCCATCATTGGCTGCCATGGCTGTCCATCATCGCAGGAGGAGGGCCAGTGGCCTACCCAGGCCATGCAGGCGGCGGAACAGCTCTCCGGCTGCAGGCACATATGTCCAGTGCCCTGACACGGTTAGGGCTGTGTCAGCTGCAGTATCGCACCTCAGACTGGGCCGGGGAGCTGTCCTACCAGCTGCATGTCTGTTTTTACCCAAAGTAAATACATTTACAACTCTGCACCTCCAAGCAGCAAATGTAAATGTGATATAAATGGTTTTCCTATTGGGATTGCAGGAATACATGTAAGTGCACTTAAACACTGAACAGTTCCTCTGAATGTCACGGTGAATTGCCATACTTTGTGTTTTGGGTTGTCTAGAATTTTGTTTTTGTTTTTTAAATTTATTATTAAAAGAGTTAATTCATTAATAATCTAATAAACTTTTGTTACCCTGCTTTAATCTCCAATGCAGACACTCATAGGACAATTCTCCACCATGAAAGTCAATGGGAGCTTTGTCATCAATTTCTGTGGGTGGAGGATTGCACACTCTTTATGGATTAAAAGTGTCTTTTCAGAGTTCAAATCCAAGGTCAAATTTGGTAAAGACACTTTCAAATACCTAACAGAGGTGTTGGCAACAGAACTGAATAAAAGTTAACTAACCTGTATTTGACAGTATGAATAAATTAACTTTGCAAAAATAGACTGAGAAAATTCACTAATAGGTTTTTTTTTTCTTTCCCCAACTACTCTCCCTGCAAAGATACTGTGTTTTTGGAAGCTGTTTGCCTCTTGGAGTTGCAGAGTTATAAATGTGCAGAATTTGGCAATGCAAATGATAATCTGTTGATAAACTGTGATAAAGAGAAGAAACATCTTTTACACAGCTGTACTGCTAACAACAGTAATTTCTGCTATAAAGATAAGCAGATTTCTCTTTTTGGATAAAATTTAAAAAAACTAAATCAAAACAAAATTTACTAGAACCCTGCATGGATTGCTTTGCACTGCAATTCCATCCATTAACCTGTATCTTTTAAAAATACAAATAATTAGTGCTTCTTTGTAGGTCATATCTTTAGTGAGTAGTGGAAGTTTGTCTTCTGCCTAATCTTAGACTATTATTATTATAAACATTTGTATAGCACCAGCCGTGTACCTGGTGCTTTACAGAACGAAGATAAAGACGCGGTCCCTGCCTACGGTTTACAATCTAAAAAGACAAAGAGGGGGCGACAAGGAGAAGCAAACAAACATGCAAGCGGCTGTGAAGTCTCAGGTGACACCTGACATCACTCCCTGCTAATAAATACAATATGAACTAAAAAAAAAGTTCTAGCTAAAAAATTAGCACAAATTAATCAAAAACAGACTATGTGCTTACACTCTGGAGTATAAAACGTTCCTCAACTTTGAATCACTTTTCAGCTTTCTGTTTGACCTGAAATCCCAACAGATTTTTGCTTACTACGTAATTTGTTTTTGGTTTGAATGTATGGGTTTTAGTTAAACTTATGAAGTGCCCAGCAGATATGTTCCAATTCTCTTGGTTAGCTACAACACAATTAATACATGCCGAATTTTGTTTTGTTAAACAAACATCAAATATTTTCATTTCAATACATTCATAAAACACAAACTTCCAGTAATTGTATATGCCAACTTTATGCTTTCAGATAATCTCAAAACAGATACTGCTATATCAGGTTAATGGGTCATATTTATGTGACAACGTAACATTAGCTGTAACGTGCCTTCTGATTTGTTAGAGCTTCCGTTAATCTATTTCTCACTTCTCCCTCAATGGGCAGCAGAACTGAAGCACTAGAGCTGATAAATTACAATGCATGGCTTAAAAAGTCCATTTATCAAATTCAAAACTGGATTAAAAAACCTGTGCTAGAACTGTAGTAATTCTAAAGTAGCAAGCCATGTCAGATCACAATAAACCTTCAGTGCTCAGTGTTTATAAATGCTTGAGATCTTTACTGCATTTTACTCACTAAATTAATTTGAGTTGGAATAATAATAAAAGCAAAGCACATGTCTCATTGACACTTCTCTCCCAACAGTCCAAGCAGTCAACTATTTCTGTGGTCCATCTAATAAAGCATGTACTACTAATATGATCGATGCAATTCTAGTTTAAAAGTTTTCCTCCTTGCCCTATCCCAAAGAATTTACAGAAAGGATTTCCTGTGGACTATTGTCCAATGGTATCCTGTTACTGAACACATGGTTTAACAATCTGTAGCATTTATCATAGCTGTTTTCATATTCCAAGTGCATTAAAGCCATTGATTAGCTTCCACAACACAATGTTGAGAAATAATTATCTGTTCCATCTTGTTGTACAAATGAGGAAACAGACAGTAAATTTAAGAAGCTTCCTTGACATCAAAGAGACTGTTTTTAAATGATACATTATAGCACTCTAGTGGGTTTTTTAGGTCATTATGTAGCAACTGTCTATACAGTTGAAGTGTTCCAATTTTTTTGGACACTTCCAATTTGCTTCTGGGTTTTAGAATGTTTTGGTAAAACACCTTTTCCAAGGTTTTAATAAAGTTATAAATAAAGAACATTATACAACAGTCATTTTTTAACATCTGTGCAGGTAGAACTTTCTACAATGGTGGCTTGACTGTCCTGCTCACTTTAAACTCTGGAGCGGCTTGACAGAGCTCACTTTAAACTCCAGAGCAGATCCCCCTAACTTTAAGCGCCTCTGCCAGACCATAGAGCATTATAATCATTTAGACAACCAGGAATGGAATACCATACTATAATGTCACAACAGTTGTGGTCTAGGCTAAGAAACTGGACTGATTATGTCATTCCAACAAGTCCAGTAAGAACAATCTCAGAATGGTATAGTGTGGCCATTTAAAATGGTACAGTGTGGCCAGAGGGAGCCAGTAATGAAGCTGGGATTAGAACTGAGGAATGGTCATTTTAAGTCCTGTGCTCAAGGCACTAATGCATATATCTTGTGCATCTTACTGAAAGCAATATTTAAGAATAATGGAAGCATTAAAGAGGGAGTGATAATCCTAAACTAACATCCTCAAAACACTGGAAATTTTCTAGCATTAGCATTGTTTTAATACTGTACATATTTTGCATTCAACTTCATGTTTGTTTTAAAACAAAATAAACTCACTGAATCTATGGTGTTCCTCTGAAACTGCAAAGTTTTCAACAGAAGTTTACAAGATGCTTCCATTTACATGATCCAGTACAGAGACCTTTGAATCAGACAGGATTACAATGGAATGCAGAGCACTTCTTCTGAGGTTGTATGTTTTACAGCTTGTGCTTTATAGCTTGCAAGAGCAGAGTTTGGGAACACTGGGCACCAGCGATCACATCACAGGACAGTTCCCTTTGACATGAGCTTTCTCCAACCCTGGATAATGCCCTTTTTATACAGGAAAGAGGCCCATAAGACAATTTAATCTGCAGACATGGTAAAGACCTGGAGCAGCCTACAAGTTAACACCGCTTCCTCTTTTCATTCCTCATGGAAAGATCTTGAAAACAAAACTTATATAGCTGTAAAGCTACCGCAAGGTAAACACGGGCTTTGCATGACATGGTACTTCTACTGATAGGGCAAAAAGACATTTCAGCCTGTGTGTGTTCCCTATAACATATCCCAAGTACTAACAGAGGTAGAATGTTAACTAAAAGAATTAGCCTGATACACTGATTTAACATTCAGTAGGAAAACCGACTGATGTTATTTTGCTGACTGCTTGGAAAGTGCTTTCACAAGTTTCTCGCTTACCCAACAGGCTTACAGTACTTGCCTCCTACAAATTATATTTATTTTCCCCATTAAGTCCTGAATAGCATGGAGCCCCAGATGGCCAGTGTTTCCCAGACATTCACTATGCCAGCAGCAATGAAACTCCCTTTGCAGTTACATTACAGTCCACAATCTGAGCGCGCCATACCACACAATGCTTGGAACAAAGGATGTATGGGACACCAATTAAATATTTACATAGGGATGAAAATTGCAGCAGCAGGTTACGTTCCTCCTAGCTCCTTCGCTGACATGATTATATACAATTTATTCTACTCTACCATAATCCCAATAGTTATGCAAGATGGGAAACACATGGAATTATGGAAACATGCACTTAGAAAAGTGCTTGTCATGCAGATACGTATATAGAATATATTAATAAAATATTTCCCACACCTACTGTGAAATCTCTTTCCTGGGCTAAACTGCATAGCTGACGAGCTTTCTTTTCTAAGGTTTGAGAGGAAAATTGTACCAAATTACATTTTAACACAGAGAATTCTCTCTTTTTTGCTGAGGCAAACTCTAATCAACATTTAAACACTGCTCTTATCCTTTCTATCAATACCTTAACTACTACCATTAACAAAAATAAATAACTTAACCAAAATAAATAAGAGAAGACTGTTCAGTTATAACATGGCTTGAGATGCTTGATTATACCAAGTCTAAACTAAACGGAGGGTGTCCGACGTCATGCCAGTTATCTGAAAGTCCATCCCATGGTTGCCATTATGTATCTGGCAGCCCGTTGTACAAGTACCAGCTATCAGGTATTGGTACAAGTAGGGATGCAGTGGTGAAAGCCTTGCGGCAGCAACGGTACTCCAGGAGTAGTAGAGGCAAGATCCAGAGGGCTGTGGCAGGGTAACGCAGGGCTCCATGAGCTGTTTTCAGGCCTCTAGAGCTCTGCACCACTGCCATCCAGCCTGTCACTCTGGTGAGATGAAGGGCAGTGGAGTAGGGCTCTTGCAGGAATACACAAGCAGCAGCCAGTGGCAGACTTGTAGCAAGTGGTTTACACGCATGGTGACCCAATGGAAAGTTTTATGTCCAATACCATCCAGATTTATAAAGGTACAGACAAGTATCCTGAATGAGGATTCTACAATAATATTGTAACATTTATTATGAAATTAAGGTGACTAGTTCATCCATTACCATCTCCTGATGTTTAACTGAAATACTTAAGACTAAAAAAAACATATTTAACACAAGTAGTACCTCTGACCATTTACATTTAGATTAAATACAACTGTAGAATGCCAATGTGTTAACGTTATGATATTATCTGAAAACATAAGCTTAAGCCAGCTGTTCCAGCAACTTCTTTACTTTACATTTTCCACATTTCCTCCTGCATAAGTAAAACATTCAAGTATAGATATATGGAAAGCAACTGCAAGTTTCTGATGTATAAGCAAGATGTTTGGAACATAAGGCTATTCCTTGGCTATGTGCTGGGTTGTTTTTAACTTGGAAAAGTGTGAAGAAAAGATTCCACTTGCTAGTTTCCATAATATTGATTTTCTTAAAAATTTTACAAAATGTTCAAGTCACCAAGGAGCTCTGGTCAGTGCCAGCTAGAGCTGAACTCCACACTTCTCCCTCCCCGACCTCTCCATAGGAGATTGGGAGGCGGTGGGGGGGAGCGGGGGGGATATATTTTGTTCTACAGTAGACAGGGTAGCTATTTACAGTTTAACTTCCCATTTCCTTGTCTCTAGTATCTAGATTTTTCTTTATTCTGGACACGCTTTAGGCTCCCTCCTCCTTTATTCTGGGCATGCTTTATAATAATAATAAAATAGTTCTTTATTGTATAACCAAAAGGTTTTTTACAATACAGTACATACTCCACAATCTGGTTAAAATTGTTCAGCAGCTAAACTAAAAATAATACATCATCAATACAAAATATAAAAAGAGTGAGGGTCATCCTCCCTACCATGTTGGGATACTTCTCTAAACCAGGCAAAAAATGGTCTCCAGGGGAGTTCAAATATGATAAGTTCTACCGTACTTTCTTTTTCCCCACTTTGTATCTCAGTGAGTATGATACTTCCTTACTGTAAAAGAAAGGTTATAGAATATTCCAAAAAGCACGTGTGCTAAACAACTGACCAGAGAACAGATGCTAAGTAGGAGTATCTTGCAACCTTGTAAAAAAGTTACTGTGGATTTTTGCAGAAGTATCATCAACAGAGCTGCAAACGGCCAAAATGTGAACTCCAATGTGTGTGCTTTACACATTCTCTTCAGCCCCAGGGCTTGATCAGGAGTGCTTCACTACAAATTCATCACACCTGGCTCATTAATACTTGAAAGGTTTATTTCTGTTTGTGTACATGCCTGCACTAGATTATTTTCAAATATTTTTGAACCTATGATCAAATTTTAAAAACAGGCACTGAAAGGTATTGTGTTACATTTTCCTCAAGTTCTAATATGAGAGTTAGAAGCATCTATCATGCTTTTTTCTATACAATAAATGTGTTTTCTGTCTCCCATCTTTCATCGTATGGTAATAAAAGGTTCTAATCCAAACACCCATTACAATAAATGGGAATTGTGCCATGGACTTCAAGAGGAACTGAACTGGACCCCAAAGCTTTTATGTATATTGCACTCTGTCTTAAGAAATATTTAAAACGTCAGAAGAATAAAGTAAAGCGTTAAAATACAACAGAAAACCTCAAAAGAAACTGATTTAAGACACAGTACACCCATTTAGTGCATTTATATAGTACAATTTTTAATATACTGAGCCAAATCATATATTTGGTCAGAATCAAAGCAATTTAAAGCCAGAAGAGTTTGGTTTGTTCACTCAATGCTTGAATTTTTACTAATTTAATTCTGAAACTTGAATAATTTCTAGCAGTTCCTCAATATCTATGCAAAATTGTATTGGCTGCACTCAGATGATGCAAGTTACAAACCAAGTCATCAAAAGTCTCTCAATTCCTGAAGTTACACTCCACTAAATTTACCAGCAAGCTAAAACTGGTTTCTGTAGGACAGTAGTTGATAACCCTTCTCATTAGATTTATTTTGTACTGGAGTTTTGTCATACTATCTGGCACTTTATCATGCAAAGTCAAATGCTCTGTGAAAGCAGAGCCAGCAAACTCATCATAAGTTAGTTAGAGCAGGTTTCTGTCATGCCCCAGACACTTTGTGAGTCATGGAGGTAAAAAGACTACAACTCCAGCAACATGAAGTCTGGATATTCCTACGTAACTTTACTTCTTGAAATGGGTTCCTTTCTTTTACTGAAAACCTTACAGCAAAATTAGGGTAATGCCATTAAAAGAAAAGTGATCTTTTTCACTATATTGAACATCTGAATGAATCGCAAACCTCAGTTAACCAGACTGCTCTTCTGCCAAAAATAATTTTTTTAACAAATTTTAACTTTTATTTAATTCTTCGCTAATTTCCTTTTATAACCACTCTCAATTATCAGGAGCCAGGGGTTTAAGCCAACTAGTAGGCATTTATGGCTCTATCCTTCAAGAATTTATCTAATTTCTAGTTGAAGCTAGTTATGCTATTGGTTTTCACAGCCTCCTCAGGCAATGAGTTCCACAACTGTTATTGTCCGCTGCATGAAAAAATACTTCCTTTTGTTTGTTTTAAATCTGCTGCCATTTACCTTCAGAGTGCTCCCTTGTTCACCTACTGTGGGAAAGGGTAAACAACAGGTTCCCTTTTTTACTTTCTCCATGCCACTCATCTTTTTATAAGCTTCTGTCATATCCTCCCTTAATTGCCTCTTCTCCAAGCTAAACAACCCCAACCTGTTAGAATTTCCCTCATACGGAATTCAATCCATCCTTTCTATCATCCTCGTTGTTCTTGTCTCATCCTTTTCCAGTTCTATTATATCTTTCTTGAGATGGGGTGACCAGACCTGCAGACAATATTCAAGATAGGGTCATACCAAGGATTTATACAGCAGCATTATGATATTTTATTCTGTTCCTTTCACAATAACGCCTAGCGTTCAATTTGCCTTTTTGATTACTGCCGCACACTGAGTGGTTACACCCAATGTTGAACGTAGCATCGTGTACGTATGGCCCTTTTCACACAGACACTAACACTGATAAAATGGGTGTTACATTTTATTATACATGTTTCAGGGCTCCAGGTGTGCTCTATGGGTGCCCTGCATCAAAATAAAATGTAACATCCATTTTATCAGTGTTAGAGTGTCTGTGTGAAAAGGGCCTATAGTGCGGATTACTTTGCCCTATGGCCATCCCTTGCACTTATCACTATTGAATTTTATTTGCCACTTCTTGTCCATTCACCTAGTTGTGCAAGATCCCTCTGTAGTTCCTCACAGTCTGCCTGGGTCTTAACTATAGCTGTTTTTACATGGATGGGGGTGGGGGGGATGATGGGTGTTTTGGCGTGGTGGGTGGCGGTGTGCGTGTGTTCCTTTACATGGCCACACACCCACCTCCACGTACGGAGTCTCCTCTGGTTTTCTGGAAGGTTGCGTGGGTGGAGGTGGATGTTGCGTGGGAGCGGGCAGGCACCTCCACCCATCCTGCTTTGTATTCACATGGATGAATACTGAGCGCGCACCCACCCAACTTACATGGGCGCCCCCCCGACACCCACCTGAACACCGAGTGGGGGGGAAGGGCGTCTGTGTAAAAATGGCCTGTCTTGAATAATTTGGGTCATCTGCAAATTTAGCCATCTCACTCTAACATATTCATTAATGATCTGGAAAAAGGGGTAAACAGAACTGATCCCAGTACTCATCCATGAGGCACCTATTGTCTATCTCTCTTCAACTTGAAAAATGACATTTTTTATTCCTATTTACTTATTATTTATTTAATATATTTGTACCCTGCCCCGCCTGCCTCCGGCAGCTTGGAACTGAAGCTAGCAGCTAAAACGCTACTTGTAAGAAATTTCACGATATCGAGAAATGGGATTGATTTTTTGACTGTTTCCCAACATCAGTGCGATTTCTTGATATTTTAATACTGCAAAATATTAACCTGGTTTATCTACTTATTGTGTACTGTATACCACATTACTGAGGGTACAGTTTTACTTCTGGGTTTTGTCCATTAGTTATTTACTGCATTCCTTCCTGAGGAAACAAGCATGCTTGCCACCCAGCCATCTACCATCCCCAAACATACTTGCCATTGCCACCCAGCAATCTGCCATCCTCAAACACAGGCTGCTCTGCCCAGAAAGACAGCCAGGGAAATGGAGCAGAGAACCCCAAAGCGAGATGCAGTCAGGGTGTAGCACTGATTTGCAATCCTCAGCCATCCTGGTCTCAGAGCAGACAGCCAAATTCATGCCAGATGTCACCCATCTGCAATTCCTAGACATGCTGCCCAATGGGAAAAAAACAACATCAAAAAAAAGGGGGCGGGGGGGGGAGGGGGTAGGCCATATCCATGATGAGATTAGCCAAATGTGAGAATTTGAAAAACATAGTAGAAGTTCCATGTTATATACCACAAAGATAGAAGACTTGCTAGGGGTAAGACACACTAACCCCTAGCACCTGCTGCAAAGTCACCAGCAAAAGAGGAGGGGAAATGGTACTGCAATGGAAACCAATCAGAATTGTCCCTTGCCTTGCAATTCTGAATTGCCCCTGGCAAACAGAACTGGTTGCCTTGCTAATCAGAATGGTCCCTTCCAGAAAGTTGGCCAAAAAGGAAGAATGGAATGCAGTGACAACCGACATCAGTATTAAGTCAGAATTAGAATTTTATGGCAACGTGGTAAACAGGATGATGGAATCTGGGGCAAGCAAATTTAAATCTTGACTGAGACGTTCTAGTGTACCGGGAACTTCTCAATTTGTCCAAGCCAGTATTGAGAGCTGGGATTTTGACAAGATTATCTGCATTTGTGAGATATTGTTTCAGCCCTAATTCCTACCCTTTGTTTCCTAACTTTTAACCAACTACAAATCCAGGACAGGACTCTTTCTCTTATCACATGACTACTTAGTTAGCTAAAGTCTCTGGTGAGGGACCTTGTCAAATGCTTTTTGGAAATTCAAATATACTATGTCAACCAGATCACCCCTATCCACGTTTGTTGACATTCTCATAAAATTCATTAATATTCATTATCACAATTCAAAGGAAAAGTATCACGTATACAGAGAGTGTGGTACTAGTTTACTAGAAAGATCTTCTGCAATTACTCTTGACATTACATACTGAGAAAATATTTTGAAGTAGCTTACTAATATCTACATGTGCAACTGTCATGATCTTGAATTCTAGGTAGTCATCTGTAGCTGAATAGCTAGCAATGCTTATTAGAACATGTGTTTGTTTGTTCATTATATACTTTCTGGAAAATGTGATACTTGAATTCCAGTTCTTCATCAGTGAACTCTTTACCCCTGCCCACATTTTACACAAAATGCTGCACTTCTCCACAAACCTTTTCACTTCAGAAGTAAAATTTTCACCCATACTGCATTCTCTCTCTTTTGGCTTTTCCTCATTTGTATTGACTACTGCAATATTTTCCTAAATAATGGGAAGGTTGCACATGTTGCTTTTTCAGACACCTAGACTGCCAGAGTTCCATGTTCAATGGAGGAGCAAGAAAAGAAATAGCATGTCCACACGCAAGTAGAAGAGGAATGTCTGGAGTTTGTGAATGCAGTGTGCTTTTACATTTTTAAAGAATTACCAGACGCTTGTGTGGGAGCAGGACAGTTATTAGCATGACTAATATGCAGAATACAATTAGATGTAGTTTTAATGGCAGTGGAAAGATTTGAAGATGCATGCACAAAGAAAAATCAAAAAATTTTGCTAGTAAAAATGTGGGCGTATACTAGAAAATACAGCAATGAATAGCTGTTTGGAACATGTTACGGCATTGCTCACATGGCTGCTTACATCTTAAAAGTAAAATGAACCTCATTGCCTGGTTCATTCAGAGACAAGAAACCCATTCAAGTATTTAAATGTTACCTTCAAGGTTCATGCCAGCTTGAAGACATTTCCGGTAGCGGCAAGCTGGGCAATTTTTTCTCCGAATTTTGTCGATGATACAATCGTTTCTTCCAGCACAAAGATAATTGTGCTGCCCTGTATTTACAAAGAAAATGTGAAAAGTTAGAATGATGAGTAGATTTGTGTAGTTTCTTTTGGGTTATTTATCCTAGTTAAATGGAACATACATAGCCCTTTTTACACTCAGATTTCTGGGTGTTCATACGTGGGTGAATCGCATGTAAACCCAGCAGCAGGTGGGTGGGTGGGTGTGCGTGTTCCCACGAACATGCATGCACACCCACCTCCACCCATCCCCCACACAGAGCGACAGGTGAAAACAACAGTTGCTCTGTGCGTGTAGATGGGTGGAGGGGTGTGTGCCCATGTACAACCCCCCCCCACCGCACACGGACCGCTGTGCACACCAATCCCTTCCACCACCACCTGTGCTGTGGTCTGTGTAAATAGGGCCATGGTATTCTGAATCATCACACCTCATTTCTAGCAACAAGTTACAGCAACATCAGCATATATGCATTTGGGCAAGATTTTCAAGGAAAGACAGACAGTGTATATCTTATTCTCTGTAAAGTGCCAGGTACATTGCTGGCGCTATATAAATACTAATAATAATATTAGCATTTATATAATGCTAATATTATTATTAGCATTTATAAAGGTAATCTGTTAATCTCTCATAATAATAAATGAGAGATTTACAGTCTAGCTACAGGAAAGCTCCCAATTTTTTTTTAATTTGGTTATAGAAGAAACAGAATGTTTTAAATAAAATATTTCTATTGAACTTTTATGTCTGGAACATAGAGGAAAATTACAGAGTAGAGTTGTACTCCACTCTGTAGTTTTCCTCTAGTACCATACCTAAAAGTTCAATAGATATATTTTATTTTTAAAATCCTGTTTCTTCCGTAACCAAATGAAAAAAACAGTCTAGCTTTTCTGTAGCTAGGCCGTTCATCTCTCATTTGTCATTCCTTGAAAATCATGCCCAAATGTAATGTTTTTAAAAGTTAAACAGCAGAAAATATTAGGTTTTCCATTTGATAAGAAAAATTCTTAGTAGGCATCATCATCAAATGGGCTGCAAGTAGCCCGCAGTGTCTTCTTCACTATGGGAGAAGTTTGGAAGTAAAAAAAGCAAACATTAAAAAAACCCACAATGAAACAGTTGATTTTAATATACCTATCAATTTAGGTCTTATAAGAAAACATAATTTTTGAAACAGAAATATGTAGCTCTACATTTCTGAGGTTAAAAGAAACCAGATAAGACCAAGGCAAGCTGCCAAAAAGAGCAGTTTGAACAAGTTCATTTTGAAATGCTTCTTGGGGATAAACAGATTTTACCACTCTAAAAAAAAGCAGAGAGGAAGCCTCTTGGTATTTGGAGTCTGTGATGTGGACAAACTAAATCCTTTGGTATTTTTATGGATTTATGGATCCAAAAGTAAGATGACCTTGTAAACATAGCAAATTGAACTAAGTAACTTAAAGAACATATTCTCTCAGCGCTGTATTTCTTGACAATTGGATAGGAGGCATATTAGAGGGGGAAAAATTGTGAACAGTAACGGACTTAACTGTAGAAGTAGCTATGCATAAGTCTTCTTCAAGTAAGAATTAAGTGTTAACGTTGAAGACATATCTTCTCCTGTAGTCTGATAAACAAGTTGGTTTAAAATAGAACTCAAAATCAAGTCATCTTCTGCTTGTCTAATGCTCTTGACACATAGGCCGATTAAAATGCTAATTCTAGGAACTAATAGTGTCAGTGGGTAATAGCTAAAGCCAACTTTTGGTATACTGAATTACTACTAGAAAATCTCAAATTAGTAACTGTCCCAGTAAACCTCTTAAGCATTCAGCTTATACAGAATGAAACAAGGGAACTAAGGAAAGCGTTTTACCTTTTCATTAAAGATTTATTAGATTTCCTAAAGGTATCTGGGAATTTAATCTGTTTTGCTAGAATGCATTGCCACCACCCACACAAAGTATTCTATTGTGCTTGTTAAAAATAGACATAAATTCCTTCCTGAAGAAGCTGGAGAGTCCTCTATGATATGCTTGCACTAACAGGAAATTTCCTTCTAAAAACCTTCAAAAATTTCTCTGAGAACGAATCAAACCGACCTTGAGGTAGTTTGACTTCACATCATCGTTTCATCTGTTAGTAGTAAAATCTTCTGATACGTTTTCCCATCTTCTGGGATAACATCTACTTTACTGACAGAATGGCAGTCTGGGAATTTTCTGGGTGCAAAGAACATTTCTCCTTGATAACTGAGCTGTCAAAACTACTTGCTCAGAAGTAAAAAGCCTTGATTAAGGAATTGTGTTAGGTCAAGTTGCAGAATTGGCTTCGAGGGCTGGGATACAAAGCTTATTACACCAACATCAGTCAAACTTACCTTCTCACAACTCAATATTCAAACAGCTACACTGGTGCAAGCCCCATTGAAATTAATGGGATTTATGTCAGTGGAGTGGCTTGATGAGCACAGCTCAGATAATTCACTGATTTCTTGATACTCTGAAGGAGGTCTCCCCATACTGTGGCCCTTTTTTAACGGGCGTGGGTGTGTGTGTGGGGGGATGTTCCCATGGATCCCCACGCACCTCCATCCACAGAGCATCAGGCATTGACGCCCGTTGTTCCGTGCGTGGGTGATGGGTGGAGCACGGGAGTGAGCACTCACCGCCACCCATGCCGTTCCCACAGATGCCCGCTCCCCCCCCCACAGTACGGGGGGGAGTGGTGTCCGTTTGAAAAAGGGCCTGTGTTGCATAAGCATCAAAGAACTTCCATTTGGAGAAGAATGAATAACTTAGGGATGCCCTCACATCCTACAGTTAATTTTCTATTTTATTTCATTTTAATTTAATTTAATTTATATCATGTCCTCCTCAAAGGCTCAGGAAGGGTACGCTAATAAATAAAACACCTTAATTATTATTATTATAAGCATTTATATAGCACCAGCGATGTACCTGGCACTTTACAAAAAATAAGACAGACACTGTCCCTGCCTGAGAGCTTACAGTCTAAAGACAGGGGGAGGGGAGACAGGGAAAGGGGAACAGAGGGAGAGACAAGGGAAGACATTATTATTATTATTATTATTATTATTAATAATAATAATAATAATTATAATAAACAACATATCCACGATGAAAGTATTAAATAGAAATCACAAAACCCAGCTTGGACAGTTGCTCTAGTTATCAAGTATTTAGAAGTACAAATTAAATATGTACCTGGAGACTGCAGTCCAGAGAAATGAGAAACAATACTAGCCACTGCAACAGAATAGTTAATTTTCATTCTTGCTTTTTTCACAGGTATATTCAAACTCACAATGTGTACTATACAGCAACTTAAGGTAGATGTTTCAGGAGTCTAGGCTTAGGGCAAGTCCAGAGTTAGCCATCCATTTTTGGTTGTTAAACTGAATTCTTGTTTTGTGTGTAAAGATATGTCCAGCTACGTGTCAAACGTGTTTGATCCATGCAGATCTTGGGTACCGTGAATACGCATTTCTTGCTAGCATGTAGTTACTGTTATGTCTAGATATGCACACTGACTATTTTCAGTTTGTAGTCATTCAAGGGACTACTGAGACTAGCACTTTTGTGAAGGAATGTTGCAGAATTTCTGGAGGTCTCCATAGTGGCTCACTGTGGAAGGTCCCCAAAAGCCCCTACCTAGGTTTAAAAGGCATGTGCCATATTTGATAACATATTTTCAATAAGTGTGATTTGAAGTATCCACCCCACCAGCATTTCCTTATTTCACCAGCAGCTTTTGGAAAACTTTTCAAAGCCTCTTCCATTGAAAGCCATGGAAAATCAATGCCAAGAACAAGAACACCATCAAGCTGCCGCTTGTGAGGACCAGGGTGTACATTAAGCTATCAGGGGAAAAAGAAAGTCCAAGAGTCCCTGGGATGGAGTTACCAGAATAAGGTCATCTTCCAGAAGATTTCAATTAACTGGCTGCTTGGGAGTTCCACAAGGACCGGACAATTGGATCCCTTACCTTGGGAATTGTCCTTCTGTGGACTTGATGGGAGGTTATTCAGACCAAGGGAGCAATCTGCAGCATGACCACTAGGAGGCAGCATCAGTTTTTTCATCTGGGCATGCACAGGGCTGTTGCTCCCTCGCTTCCCCTGGCGTAGAAAGTGAATGGCTCCATAAACCTGAAAAATATGAGAACATACACAAACCACAAACCCTGCAACAAGCAGGCAAACAGCTAGAAACAAACCCCAGGTAAAGACCGCGGGAAACGGTCAACAAGACATGAAGCCAGGGTGGGCCGAATAACCTCCCATTGAGTCCACAGAAGGACAATTCCCAAGGTAAGAGACCCAATTGTCCATTCTATGGACTCTCTGTCCGTTTATTCGGACCAAGGGAGGTAAAAAGCAGTCACAGAATTCAGCATATGGGAGGGGCATCTAAATATCGTCAGCTAGTATGCCTTGCAACACCCGCCGCCCAAAGGAGGCTTTGGCCGAATCAAACAGATCAATTTTGTAATGTTTTGTGAAGGTATGTGGAGTCTTCCACGTAGCACCCAGGAAAATCTCGACCAAGGGAGCCCAGGATCAAAAAGCCCAATTGGTTGCAGCCCCCCCCCCCCGAGTAGAATGGGCTAGAACTTTGGGGGGGGAAGGGAAGCCCAGTTGCCCTGTAGGCATCGGGAATGCAAGCAAAAATCCAGCGAGAGATAACCGCCTTGGATACCTTTGGATCTGGAATGATAACTAATCAAGAGTCTTGACGTGCATCAAAAGTTCGATGTACGGTTGAGGTAAATCTTCAGGTCTCGACCGAGGGTGTGTCAAATTTTCTCTTGGGGATGATGAAGGCGTGGACAAAAGGAGGGTAAGACCACATCCTGAGTAAGGTGAAATTGGGAGGCCACCTTTGGCAGGAAGGATGGGTCCGTATGTAAGACTACAGACTCCTTCCTGAACGAGCAGAGAGAAGGGTCCATAGAAAGGGCCGCAATTTCTGATATTCTTCTGGCGGACGTAATGGCAATAAGAAAGGAGACCTTAATAGACAGGAAGTAAAGGGACACCTCCCGGAGGGGTTCAAAGGGTGGCTCGGTTAGTGCCCTCAGTACGACATTCAGTTTCCAGGAGGGAAATCTGTGCACAACCAGAGGGAAGATCTTGCGAGCATCCCGCAAGAATTGTCAGATATGGGTGTGTGTGGAAAGGAGGACCCCTCCACCAGCCCCAAGGGTACTACTAATGGCCGCCAACTGTCGAGCCAGGGTATTAGGCCTAAGACCCTTATCCAACCCCTCCTGAAGAAATTGTA
Source organism: Sphenodon punctatus (assembly GCA_003113815.1). Classification (NCBI taxonomy): domain Eukaryota; kingdom Metazoa; phylum Chordata; class Lepidosauria; order Sphenodontia; family Sphenodontidae; genus Sphenodon; species Sphenodon punctatus. The sequence goes on from QEPC01010167.1 coordinate 2,310,498, forward strand.
AAATGTTGTTAATAGAGGGGGATTGAGGAGAAACCCTGTGAGACCCACACCATGTTACAAATACCCTCCAGGTGCATTGGTAGATATGCCTGGTTGATTCTCTTTTGGAAGCGAGCAAGGTCTTGATGACCATCTCAGGATACCCCAGGTGCCTGAGGGCTATGGTCTCAACAGTCAGGCTGTCAGTTTCAAGAACCAAGGTTGCTGGTAAAGCAGGGGACCCTGTGACAGGAGACCCAGGTACTCTCCCGCTGATAGGCGGAGGAGTTTCGAGAACAAGGGTCTGCAAGGCCAGTACGGAGCTACCAGGGTGAACGTGGCTTTCTGTTTGCATCGATGGATCACTCTGCTGAGCACGGGAAATGGAGGGAAAGCATATAGGATCCCCGAGGGCCATTGCTCGCTGAGTGCGTCGAACACTCTGGCCTGGGGATGAGGGTCTTGGCTGAAGAAGTGGACCGCTTTGGTGTTGGAGGGGGATGCAAAGAGGTCTAGGGCAGGCTGACCATATCTGGAGACAATGAGCTTGAAAGCAGATGGATTGAGGGACCATTCCCCGGGTCCAGCTGCTGTCTGCTGAGCCAGTCTGCTTGCACATTGTCCACCCCTCAGATGTGAAAGGCCGACAGCGATAGGAGCCATGTCTCTGCCCAGCGCAGGTGGTGTACGGCAGGTGGTGTAGGGAAGGAGTGCGAGACCCCCCCCATTGGTTGTTGACATATGCCATAGCGGTTGTGTTGTCAGTGAAGACTAACACGTGGTGACCGGGAGAAGTGGCGTAGGGCTAGGTGGATGGCTTTGAGCTCCAGCCAGTTCATACTGTGAGAGTGGTCCCCAGCAGACCAGGTGCCCTGGGTGGCTTCGTGTTCAGGTGGGCTCCCCAGCTGAGGAGACTGGCGTCTTCGGTGAGACATATGCGGTCTGGGTCCATGAGTGGGACTTCCTGGTGGCCGATCGAGAGAGATGCAGGCGTGCCTGTTATCAGAAGGTCTTGCCAGGGACGAAGGAACTGCTGGAGCAGGCGGGAGCGGAAGCGTGCCCACTGGAGAGGTCGAGTGCAGGATATCGTAAGGCCCAGGAGAGACGCCAGTGTCACCAGAGGTGCACGGGGTCATGCGTGGATTCGTGAGATCAGGTCCCTTAGCTTGTGCTGTCGCTGCGGTGGAATGTACACCCTGTCGTTGCTGGTGTCGAAGAGCACTCCCAGGTGCTCCAGCCGCTGTGTGGGAGTGAGTTGGCTCTTGTCCGTGTTGACGACGAAACCGTGGTGAGTTAAGTAGTTGATGGTGCGCTGTATGTGATGGAGTGCAAGATCTTTTGTGGGGGCCTTGATAAGCAGATCGTCTAAGTATGCGAAGATGGCAATGCCCTCCAGGCGTAAGTTTGCTATGAGTGGTATCAGGACTTTGGTAAAGGTCCGAGGGGAGGCCGCGAGGCCGAAGGGGAGTGCCTGATATTGCCAGTGCTGGTAGCACAAGCGGAGCCACTGTCTGTAGACTGGGAGGACTGGGACATGTAGATAGGTGTCTCTGAGGTCGAGGGACGCCAGCCAGTCTCCCTTTGCTAGAGCCAATGTGATAGAGGAGAGGGTCTCCATCTTGAAGTGCTGTGCCTCCACCGCTTTGTTGAGGCGCTTGAGGTCGAGCACTCCCCTCCAGCCTCCGTTCCTCTTCTCGACGAGGAAGAGGATGGAGTAAAGACCCTTCCTCCTCTCTGGTGGAGGCACGAGTTCTATTGCCCCAATCCGTTGGAGTCTGGAGATCTCGCGGTTCATGGCCACCTATTTGTCCGGGTTGCATGACGACAGGGATATGCGAAAGGAGTCCCTGGAGGGGTACCTGAGTTCGATCGCGTATCCTCTTCACACTGTTTGGAACACCCACGCGTCCGTGGTTGCGGTCTCCCATCTGCTGGCGAAGAGCTGGAGCTGGGCGCCGAGACGGGTAGAGCTTAGGGAACAGGGCTTGGAGCAGTCAGGAGTCCTGCTTGCGGCTGGGGGATCCGGGACACTTCGTATAATGAGGTGGGGCCTGTGCCCTGTGATATTTGGACCCACGGCCGTGCTGGTTTGTACTACGTGCCCGGGACTGCCAGGCAGGGTTGTAGTTTTGTCTAGGGCTTTGCGAGAAGTGCTGAAAGGGGCAAAAAAAGGATCTAGCTGCCTGCACTTGTTGTAGAGAGTGCTTCTTATCCTCGTTGGAGGCCTCCGCAAGGGCCTTGTCCAGTGCAGAGCCAAACAACTTGCCCCCTTTAAATGCACTATTAAGCAGTAAATTCTTGGCGTGTGGATCTGCACGCCACGAGCGTAGCCAAAGCCTACGCCTGGCAGTTATGTTGGCTGCCATACCCTTGGCCTCCCAGGTGACCATATCCATAGAGGAGTCAGCAAGAAATGCATATGCCATGGTTACATTACTAGCTAACCTTTGTGAGAGGGCCTCTGAAATCTCGGGGTCCTTTCCCAGCTGGAACCATTTCAAGATGTCCCTAGAGACGTAGGAGGCTGTGGTAGCCATCTGTAATATGTTGGCCAGTGCCTCATAACTCTTTCTGAAACCCGTCTCTACCCCTTTATCAGTGGGGTCCCTTAGGCAAGAGATCCCCTTCTGAGGAGAAAATGAATTGGTGAGCCAGGGAAGCGGCAGCAGCATTGACGTGTGGGGTCCTAAAGATAGCCACACTCCTTTTATTACAAGTGTAGAGTGACTGCTGGATTCTGGAGAGCTTCGGGGTTTTTGTGGGGTGTTTCCACTGCGCCCGAATGATTTTCTCAAAAGCTCTGTCCAGGGTGACTCCCATAGGGGATTAAACCAGCTTCGGGATATAAGCCCTACTGGAGTCCTCCTTGTCAGACGAGGAATCCGATTCCCCCTTCTTTTGAGACCTAGGGGTGATTTTAAGGATCCTTTCCTCCTGCCTCAGTAGTTTGGGTCCCTGTGTGGAGGGTAGCTCCCTGCTGAACTCCTTTGCCCCCTGGGCGAGGATCTCATCCCACTCGGGGGTTTCCTTGGTTGGGGAGAAGTGGGTGCCAGCAGAGCAATCTGAATCCTCCTCGAAGGTTCGGGTCATGGCCAGTGGGGGCCTGGGCCGGCCTTCCTTTCTTTTCTGCTTAGGAGGCGGAGGAGAGTCTGTTTCCAACTCTTCTTGGGAGAAGATCTCGCCCTCTTCCCTCTGGGGAGACCCCGCTATGTCCTCTTTTGAGGAAGATCCTAAAAGATCTCTACTGGGTCGTTTGTGCGGGGCTTTGAGGGAGCTTTTGTGCTTCCCTTGGCCTGAGGCTCTGGAGGCCCATTTGAAGAAAAGTTTGGGGGCCAGGGGGGTGGGGGAGCAAGCAGTGCGTTTGTGTGACCGCCTGTCCCTGATCTGGTTTTTCTCAATGCGTGTAAGCACCCCCATCATAGACTTGAATGTGTCCTGTAACTGTAGGAAGGCATGGGCGGGGGACCCCCTATGGCTGGAGGCAGAGAAGGCTGCCTCTATGCGCTCCTCATCGGCTGAGCTACAGTTCCTGTGTTGGGGGGAGGGCGCAGGCATCGCAACTGTAATGGCGGCGGTTTCTGTTTCTCTTACCGCGCCACGAGTCTCCCGCTCCTCCGTGACTCGGCCGTCCTGCAAGTCTTGGTTATCTCGGCTATGCTAGCAGGTGCCCCATACGGGGGGCGTCCCACAGGGGTCGACCCCCGCACCCACTCTGCCCCAGTCCATACCCGGGGGGGCGGATCCGGGGGAAACACCGAAGCTGCTGTCCTGGCGCTGAGGCGCACTCTGAGGCAAAAGCCTCACCCTGAAATCTTTGGGCACGCCATCTCAGAATCAGTTCTAAAGCCAGTACTGAGTGGGTGCGGAGCACCCTGCTGCAGCTCCTATTTAGCCGGAGGCAGATTTTCAACTGGGGAAGCGAGGGAGCAAGAGCCCTATGCACGCCCAGATGAAAAAACTGAAGCTGCCTCCTAGTGGTCATGCTGCAGATTGCCCCCTTGGTCTGAATAAACGGACAGAGTCTATAGGAAGGATCTAGTGCCACCAGTGAGCTACAAGGAGATCAAAAACTGCCATGAGAGATGTGGTCACCAGAACTTTCCTTTGTTTGAGCTCCTGGACAAATTTAAGATGTACGATGGAACAAACGTTATGCCCAACATTAGCGGGAGCCGTGTTTCAAGGGGTATAAGGAAGGTGAAGTGACTGCTAGAGTAGCTACTGGCAAAACAAGCCCTGCAGTAGCAGAGTGGGCAGATGCCTAGCAGTTTCTTAGAACTGAATGAAGTCATAATGCTGGATCTGGTTCCCATCAACCCTGACAGTCAGTGGCTTTCGACTTACCCCTGTTCCTTGATTCTATTTGTACAAGACCTCAAAGCATCTTGGTTCACCATTCAGAGATCTCGGACCCATAAGTGTCATGGTGGAGGAAGAAGTCACCGGTGAAGGACAATTGCTAAATCCCTGGTAAGGCTCATAGAATAGCGCCACCAACATACTCTCAGACTGCACTGCAGGTGAAAACAACTTTAAGATGTCTGAACATTAAATTTTGTTTTTTTAAATACCAATAGATATTTAGTGGTGGGCTTGAGGGTGATTTTTGGACTGTGGTTTGCATGTGGGTCTTGAGATAATGGTTATCTGCTTCAAGCAGGTGGCTGAGCTTTTGTTTTCAAGGGTGTACTCCCTTTATACCGTATTTATTTATTCTAATTTTTACCCTGCCCTATCCAGTTAGGCTCAGAGCAGCTTACAAAAATATATAGAACTAAAAAATCCCCTAGCCTCCCTGCAACTTTTCCCCTAACCCTTTCACCCAGTTCCATGCAACTCTATCCCTCCTTGCCAAAAGCCTGACCAAACAAAAAGGTCTTGCATATCTTCCAGAACACAAACAGGCTTAGGCGGATCTCCAAGGGAAGGGAGTTCCATAATGGTGGGGCAAACTTCACAGGCAGATGGTGCCCACAAGAAGGCGCTCTTGGCTGAACTTGTAGGCCATGACTGAACATAAGGGAAGAGGCGGTCTTTCAGATACTTGGGGCCCAAGCCGTTTAGGGTTTATAGGTCAAAAACAGCACCTTGAATCATGGCCAGAAAACTACTGGCAGCCAGTGCAAACTCTGGAGCACTGGTGTAATCTGCTCCCGATAACCCACCCCCAATAGAAGGTGGGCTGACATTTTCTGCACCAGGTACTGCTTCTGAACACACATCAAGGGCAGCCACACAAAGAGCACATTGCAGTAGTCGAGCCTCGAAGTTAAGGCGGCATGGATGACAGTGACCAAATCTGAATCTGATAAAAATGGTCAGTCTTCTCACCAGATGAAGTTGGTGAAAAGCACTCCTGGCCATTGCCACAATATGGCATTCCAGGAACAGCAGTAAATCCAAAAGCACCCAAAGGCTGCATACCTGAGTGACCAAAGGAGAATCGTAGTCAGCAATAACAGGCGTTCCTATATCCCCCAGGTCACAAGGCCAGCCAACCATACTCACCTCAGTTTTCTCTGGATTCAGCTTCAAATTGGCTTGCCCCCATCCAGTCCCCAACAACAGCCAGGCACTGGGTAAGCACTGAGACTGCAGGACCTGAGTCAGGTGGAAAAAAAGAGATCGAGTTGGGTGTCACCAGTATACTGATGGCACTTCACTCCAAATCTCAGAACAACCTTGCTCAGGGGCTTCAGATACACAATGAACAAGAGTGGGGACAATATGGAACCCTGTGGGACCCTACCAGGGAGTTCCTGAGGGAACAACCAGCCACCACCCATCACCAGAGTCTGGGTCCTCCCAGCCAAAAATAAGTGGAACCACTCGAGAGAAGTCCTGTAACTTCTCTCCTGCAGCTGTGTTAACAACCCTCATGATCAACTGTATTAAAGGCTGCCAAGAGGTCTAATAAAATCAACAGGGTACAACTACCCCTGTCAACTTCCAAAAGGAGATTGTCAACCAAGGCCACAAGCATAGCCTCAGTGCTATATCCAGGAAGAAAACCTGACTAACATGGTTCCAGGAATCCAATAGCATCAAGACGTGTCTGAAGCTGCGAGACAATCACATGTTCAATAACCTTCCCTAAAAAGGGAAGATTAGAGATGGAGCAATAGCTGGCAGGGGAGTCAACATCAAGAGATGGTTTCTTGAGCAGGGGTTGGACAATGGCAATTTTGAGGCTGTCAGGCATTCTGCCCTCCCAAAGAGATACACCGACAACCCAAGCCAGCAATGGCCCCAATGTCTCACGGCTAGCTTTCACCAGGATGGGCATGGATCTAATTCACAACTGGTTACCTGCACAATTCCAAACACAGCCTCTGCATCGGTGGGCGAGACTAACCGAAGCTGATCCAAACAAACTGGACAAGACAGCCTCCCCAGCCCCTAACTCTGCACACAAATTGGCAGTTTCCAAGTTGTGCCAAATACAAACGACTTTATCTGCAAAGTAGGTGGCAAACTTGTCACAGCGGGCAGTGAATGACTCTAGCACCAGGCAACAGCGAGGACTTAATAAGCTATTCACCACCTGGAAGAGCTCTGCTAGATGGCACTTTGCAGACACTATGGCAGCAGCAAAGACTACTTTTTTGCTGCTGCCACACTCATGGCATAGTCCTTCAAAAACAATCTATGCCACAGTTGGCTGGCTTTGGTGCGAGTCAAGTGCCACCTGCACATGAACTGCCTACCCTCTCCCTTGAGCAGCCTCAGGTGCTTTGTATACCAGGGAGACTGCCCTGCCACAGCAGAGGAAGCAGACACCTGGGTGCCACTGTGTCAATTGCTTCGGTCAACATAGCATAGCACAAATCAACTAGGCCATCAAGAGAGAAGCTGTCAAAGTCAGTGGGCAGCCCCCCTCCCTCCAAGAGTTTTGGAATCCTATTGGATCCATTAGTCTCTGAGGCAGACCATCCTAACTGGTTCGCCACCCCGACAGGGGCAAAGGAGGGCAGGGATCTGGGCTCTCAGAAGGAAATAGTCCAACCATGACAACAGTGTCATAACGACAACCCCAATAAATCGGAACCCCCATTTCCAGGCCCTGTTCTTAGTGCTAAACATAGATCCAATGTATGTCCAGCCTTATGTGTCGGGCCAGATATTATCTGGGATAGACCAAGGTTGTCATGGCAGCCATGAAATCCTATTCTGCACCTGAAAGTCTGGCCTCAGCATGCATGCTGAAATTACCCAAGACAGTAAGTCTGGGTGAGCTCCAACACCATCTCTGAGTCCAGCTTGGCTAGAGCAGTCAGGGAGTCTTCTGTGCAGCAGGGTGGTTGGTACACCAGGAGAATCGATCCTGGGCCTCAAACACGGTGGACACAGTGGGGCCAGTCCCACACCCTGCGTGCGCCACACGCACATGCTCACAAGCCATGTGTGTGCCCACTACAGGAACACTGTGCTATGCACATACCGTGTGGGACCTGCACAGATCCCATGCACAGTAGGTTTAGGATTGCGCTCAGTCTATGCTGGGTAAGTCAGACACTGGATACCTTTAATAGACCAGGTTGTCTTTACAGATCACCATCACTCTGTCTGCCAATTGCTGCATCAAGTACTGCGTCAGTATGTACCACTGAGTACCTGGAATACCCGATCCTGCTTCAAGTACCTGGCCAGAATCATCTGGGCCAACGCAGGCCCAGAAATCTTGTCCAGCTAGGTCTCGGTAATGCATATGAGGTCAGTGGTCTCATCCTGAATAGGATTATGGATGGTAATTGTAAGCAGCATCAGTGACAGATCAGAGGCTCCACTGACCTCAGTCCCCAAATATCCCAAGACAGGTGGAGAGGACGACGGGGGAAAAGAAACCAAATGTCTGCCGCTGTATCCAACATGACTTCTCCTCCCCTGCCGTACCTCCCCATACCCAGCACAACCCCAATTGGTTCAGCAGCTGCCCCAATGACTCCTCCACAAGGAGATCCCCAATGGAAAGGGCTGCTATCTGGCCTGTTTTGACTTCCAACTACCATGTTTTTTATTCCTCTCAACACCAGGAGAAAATGGGCTGAAGTCGAGCCCAGCAGCAGCAGGAGTTCTGCATGTGACACCCAAGATGCTGGGAGGATCGTATGGAGCTGCAGCTCGAGGACACTGCATGGTGGCACAGTGGGCAAGCAACACAAAACTGCTGCAAAGGGGATATGCTCTAAGCGGGAAGAGGTAGATCATGAAAGGCAAAGAAGGGAGGATGACATGGTCCTGACAGCACTGAAGGGGAGCAACAGTGGAACTTATTAATGAAGCTGGTGAACACTGTAGCTACTGGAGATGAAGTAGTTGAAATGATATCTTTTATTGGACCAACTTCTGTTTTAGCTATTAAACAGTCACAGTTCAAGGACTACCTCAAATTTACGTAGAACAAATGCCACACATGCCTGAGTCAAAATGCATGTTTGTGAAAATGAGGAATTGCTTCTCATCCTCTTATGGATTTCACAGTCTTGTTACCTGTGCTCATCTGGTACTCTCAAAACAGCAGCAGAAGGCATCTTGTAAAGCACTAGCCAAATGCTCCTCAGCAACATCCCTCACTTCTGGAAATTCTGACAATGGCTCTGACTTATTACTGGGTCCAGGTAACGCAGGGTTTGTCTCTTGGTTTTGCGGCCGTTGTATAGCACACAAGTGGTGATGAAGCTGGGGGAGGGGGGTGCACTCTCTTCTTTCACACCCAAGCTGTTTTTCCAACCACAAAATGTTGCTTTGTTAGTCTGAAGGTGCATTCCACCACCATGCAGACACTGTTGAGTCTGTAGCTGAATCACTCACAGGAAGCGGTTGTTACTCCGGGGTAGCCTTTCATAAGCTATGCTTCCAGACAGAAACGGCAATCCTCTTGTCCACTGGGAGGCAGCTGTGCATGATGCTATTCTTTCACGCCATACTATTTCAGTTCTAGTCTCAGGGCCTCCACAGCTCTATCGTTACACAGTGCAGCATGTGAAAGTTCTTCTGCTATCTCTCATCATCCCAGCGTTGTACAATATTCCCAAATTAGTTGCAGCTTTACACCACGTTCTACAATTGAGTAGGCTCATGGTAGTCACAGTAAGGGTCTTGGCAGGCTCATCAAGTCAACAATTTGTTTTAGTCTGCCAACTTGTGTGTGTAGATTGCCAAACTACATGGCTCTATGCTTCTAGAGCTGGTCCCTCCACCACAGTATTAGCCATGTGAATTCCCATGCCATGATTCAGCCACTTACTGACACGGTACATAAATGCCAAATCTATAATTATTTCGCAGCAGGTTGCTTATATCCTAAACCTAGCAAATAAAATTAAGCAGGAAAAAGATATGGTCCTCCGTGGAGAGGCCTTGTGTGCCACTCTAATATGATTATTATGACTGTGGCCTGCAGAATATCTACAAAGCATACAGGCTTTTGGTTTGGAGATACTAATCTGCCTGCTGGAGGTTTTTGGGGTTTTTTTGGAACTATTTTGGGTTATTATTTATGCTTATTGGCCATTGGATCTCCCTCGTCTCCCCTGCCTGCCTTCGTCCCTTCTTCCTTCCTGCCTCCCATGCCTGGAACTCCCTCCCTCCCCACATCCACCTTGCCCCCTCCCTCTGCACCTTCAAATCCCTCCTCAAAACCCACCTCTTTCTCGCCGCCTTCCCCGACGCCTGCTAGAACTTTCCTTCAATATTTACTGTCTGCCCTCCCCGCAGACTCCTGTCTAACTGCAACCAAGCCAAGCACGTGCACCTGAGACTTTGCATCCGCTGAATGTTTCTTATCCTGTGTCTCTCCCTATGTCCCCTCTCCTGGTCTCCCCCCTCCGTGTCTATTAGATTGTATACCGTAGGCAGGGACCACGTCTATCTTATTGTTCTGTAAAGTGCCAGGTACATAGCTGGGCTATACAAATGCTAATAATAATAATAATACACCTTCTGGGCATAAACGCCTACTAAGTTGCTGATGGCATGTGATTTGCAATCCTGGTTTTGGGGCTGGTTCTGTGTAAAGCCTTAAGACTATTGGTCATGGGGCTTTTAATACCATGCTATTGACCTACCTGCCCATCCGCAGCGCTGGTCTCAGGAGTAAATCTGTGTTGTTATTACCAAAGCCATCTCGGGACTTATAAGTTTTACATGGATTTTAGTTTTTATTTTGGTTTTACCTGTATTTTGGTTTGCAAAATGGTTGTTTATGTGTGTTCGTTCTGTTTTTGCAATGACCTTGGTCACGCAATAAACTTATTATAAATGCCAAAATCACCTCTTCCGCAGCATCAAGGCACTACTCCATTACACATACTACCAGCACACCTATTGGTACTGTACTCTTACTTTATCTACTGTATGGCTGCAAGGCTGATGGCCGCAGGAGCTTCAACCAAGACTTCATGAAATGTATTCTTTGGGCTCAAGACCAGTGACGTGGGGGAGGGGGGGAAATTTCCATCCAGTTCTAAAAATGCATTGTTTCATAAAATTAATTAACATAATGAATGGACACCAATACCTAATTCCAATAAAAATAATTTCCTAGTAAAGCTTTGAATTTGTCTGAATATTTAAACCACATTAAGTGTGTTTTATTGAATTTTTTTCTTTTTTTTTTTAATGTATTTTTATTATTTTTCATAACTCTCGGTAACTCACATAACAAACCGACAATAATCGATATGGACCGAGGCAAAATGCCCTTACAGCCATGGTCCAACCCTACAAAAGTAAGTTACCCCTTTTTTAAACTAAATTTTTGTTAAACATAACAATACATTTTCCTTGTCCAGGTTCAACTGTTTTTGCAATAATTCCCATATGTTACTCCATACAGCATAAAAGGATTCAAGTTCTTGATGGATTTCAGCGTGGATACGTTCCAAGGTAAGTGTATACCAGATCCTGTGGATCCATTTCTTAAACGAAGGTCTTTTCTTTGATTTCCAGTTGCAAATAACAGTATATATCGCTGCAATTCTTAGTTGTTGGCATGCTTGTCGCCGCTCCTTAATAACCTGTATCTCTGGAAAGATGCCCAACAAAGCAAAGGTAGGCTGGAATGGTATCTCCTGTTGAGCTAAATCATTCATGTGAGGCCAGATCTCCTTCCAGAACTCATTTATATATGGGCAAGACCACCAGCAGTGCATCCAAGTCCCTGGGGCTGCGCACCCCTGCCAGCAATTACCAGGATAGGCTGTATTTATTTTATGCAATTTATGTGGGGTATAATACATGCGGTATATAGTTTTTATTTGCGGTTCTCTAAGAGATAGCGATCTAGAGCCTTTATGCATGTTGTCCCATATTTGTAACATCTCTTTTTTTTCTATTTTTATTTGTAGGTCTTCTTCCCACTGAGAGATGTACCCTGCATCAGGTAAGTTGTATAAATTGCGTAGGACTTTATATAGCCGAGATATTATGTGTGTTTGGGATGAATCTCCATATATTACTTTTTCCAGATCCGTGCTTTCTCTAATATAGTGGGGTTTGTTCTTCTTATTATTAAACTTACTTTTTATTTTTGTGTAAGTAAAGGGGTCTGGCTCCCTACCCAGTTTATCTTTAATGGTATCAATGGTTAGTATTTCCTCCCCTACAAAAAGATCTTTTGCTATTTTTAATCCTTTTGCTTCCCAGGTCTTGCTAATTGTCACCGGTATATCTGCCCTCCTTGCCCAGCTTCCAAAAATTGGGGAGAAAGGGGATTTATTTTTTATCATCTCTGCTTTATTTGTGCACTGTTCCCAGGTATGGATAGCCATGCCAATGAACGGATGCTCCATATCTATTTGTTTTTTAATATCCATCTCTTCCATGAGAAGTGTTTTAAAGTTCTCTATCTCGCAGAGGCTTTTTTCCATCTGTATCCACTCAGGTATCTTGCTGCTGTGATACCAGTGTTTTATACCCCTGAGAACAGACGCCCAGTGGTACAATTTGATATCTGGAGCACTCATACCTCCCTTTTCTTTTGAGGTGTATAGGATTGTTCTTCTAACTCTAGGTTTTTTTCTGTTCCAAATAATTCTGGCAATAATTTTATTAATGGTGGAAAAATATTGCTTGGGGACATGTATCGGTAAGGCCAGAGAGGTGTACAATAATTTAGGTAAAATTACCATCTTTATTAAATTCATTCTACCGGCCCAAGAAATTTGCAAATTTTTCCAATCTGCTTCCTTTCCATTAACTATTTCCACTAGTGGGAGGAAATTGAATTTATACAGATCTTTGTTTTTTTTTAGTAATGTTGATACCTAAATATTTTAGTGCATTACTTTGTACACTGAATGGTGTGGCTTTTTGTAATTCTGCTCTAGAAAGCTTCTCCTCGTTAAATATCAACATTTGCGATTTTTCAACATTTATCGTATATCCTGAAACCGCCCCAAATTTTTCCACCATCTTTAACAAATTAGGCACAGTATTTGGAAGATCTGTGAGAAATAACATCATATCGTCTGCGTATAGAGCTGTCTTATATTCTTCCTTTCCCATTTTTATCCCTTTGATGTGCTGGGATTGTTTTATTGCTATAGCCAATGGTTCTATTGCTATATCAAATAATAACGGTGACAGGGGACAACCCTGCCTAGTGCCTCGGGTCAAATTAAACTCTGGTGTTACTACCCCATCCAATATTATTTTTGCCCTGGGTTCTTTATAGATTAATTTTATCCATTCTGTAAAATTGCCCTTCATTCCCATTTTTTCCATAGTGTGTATCAAATATTTATGTTCCACCATGTCAAATGCTTTCGCAGCGTCTAAGGAGACCACTGCGGCCGGGGACTTATTTTTATGAATTTGGTGGATAATATTAATTACTTTTCTTATATTATCAATCCCTAACCGGCCCGCTATAAATACAGACTGTTCTGGTGCAATGATATTTGGTATAATTGTCCCCAATCTGTTGGCCAGTATTTCTGTAAAAATCTTGGCATCAGTATCGATTAGGGAGATAGGACGAAAGCCGCTACATAATTCCACATTTTTTCCCGGTTTTGGGCACAACATGATACGTGCCTCATTGAATGTTTTGGGCATTTCTTGTTTCTGTAAAAAAGTATTAAACATTCTGGTTAGTATTGGGCTAACTTGTCAGGGACCGCGTCTTTATCTTTGTTCTGTAAAGCATCAGGTACACGGCTGGTGCTCTAAAAATGTTAACAACAACAACAAAAAAGTTCTAATAAAGTCCAATCTAACAAGACTAGGTAATTCCAAAAGATGTAGAACATCTTGTGAATTCAAAGTGGAGATGAATAATCCAAGCTTGTTTTAATGAATGAAGTATACTTGTCTCTTCTAAGGTTCAACCTTTTGCTACACATACAGCTTCTTCAGGAGCATATTGTGTAAAGAGAGACAAACTCTCTCATGGAACTTCCAGATGTAGATTTTTCAAAAGCAGAAAATGTCAGTAAAGCAGTACAAAACAGGCAGCCATGAAGTTCATCCCAATTGAATAAAGGGTAAAAATACCCTAACAAACATTTAAATCAGACCTCTCAGGCTTGAAAACCAACCCTCAGCCAAGATTAGGAACCAGATCTTGGAACCAAGATTAGGAGACAATCTGTGTGTAGATTGCCAACTGTATGACTCTATGCTTCTACAACTGGTTCCTTCACCACAGCCATCTGAATTCCCATGCCATCATTCAGCCACTTACTGGCATGGCACTAAGATTAGGAGACAGAACACCAACACTTTTCAAATGTCTTCAGAGCCAGAGTGATTCTTCCACCCTATGAACTGTCACTGTCTAACATTTCTCTCTTTTGCTTGACTAGTAATAATAAATATATCTTGCACTGCATGCTGGTACTGTTTGAGATATTGAGAGTAAGGAGATATTTTGATAATCCAAATTGTTAGATCACAATGTGGTCATTAAAGGAGCTCAAAAATACAAACAACTGACTCAAAATCTTCATTACTCAGGAATAGTAAAACTGCAATTCACTACTTTTGCATGACCATTGAGTATGATGTAACAGGAGGGGGGGGGGTGGTTGGACACAACTCTACTGGCATACTGCATACTTTATTTGGCCAGCAAAATACCAAACCTTTTATGACTTGTCAAACATACATACTATTTATATATAAATAATGTCACAAATAAGCAACCCATCCCAAGGGAGGGGGAGGAGAGGAAAAGCAAATATGCACAAATGATGACAATACATCCTTTCATTCAGAGATTGAATGGGAACATTATATAAATGTAAATGTAACATATCCTTTAGGTAATCACACCACTATCAGTTACATTTCACTATCAAAAACACACTAGTTATTTTCCTCAAAATTCTTCTACGGAGCAATAAGGATAGAAGAAGTGGCATAAAAAATGATAAAAATCACTATTCATTAGAAGCCTAATCAGAATAATCAGTCAGTAAAATCTCCAAAACACATCGTACCTTCCACAGCTCTTTTGAAGAACACTTTGCAGCTGCCACAAGTTAGGACACCATAATGACACCCAGAAGCCTAATCAGAACAAACAAGGCAAAGCTTGGGAGGTGGTCCTGTGGTTGTTGAGCTGGTAGATGGAGAAGAGTTTACATCAGATCTCATTCCAGGACTGAAAAAACAAACACAAGAGGAGGGGGAAAAATATCAGTTCTAAAATCCTGAGAACATATGTGCAATATACAAATCATACATGTTTCATTCATAGTTATGTATACATTTTCCAATTCTAAGAGGGAAAAAAGGATCTCCATTAATACAGTCTCTCTCTCTCTCTCTGTCTCTAATATACTCAAGTTTGCACCCACCACCTTCGTCGGGCAGAAAAGGCTACCATTATCTACATCTTTCCGAGGTCCATAGAAACTAAATGGATTTGCCCAAGGCAATACAGAAAGCAGGAATTTGGACCCATGTCTCCCCCAACCCCACTCTAACATCCTAACCACACGACCTATTCAGTCGTGTATTTTTTCAACAAAAAATGCCTCTCAATTCACTAGTTAATCACAGGAATTCAGGATGGGAGTTCACATCTTGAACTAACTGTCTATAAAGGCAACACATCAAAAGGAAATCAGCAGGAGGAAATTCCTATAGTTTACTAGACTCTCCTGGAGACTGAAGTTGAGCCTTCTGTACTGCAATTGTAGCATGCCACGAAATATCATCAACTGTTTAAGAAGGAAATAATGGATCCACTAAAACCAAGGGTTAAAACTAACATTGTTCACATTCTTATTCTCCCAAATACCAAATCTTTAAATGGGCGAGACCCATACCCTTTAATCTCATATTGACACATACTTTATTTAGTACCACAACTTCATTTTCTTTTCCTTTTAACAGAAACATTCAATTCAAATCAGATTTACCAGGTTTTTGAAAGCTGAGCTACCCCATACAATATGTGCATCTTTTCCACAGTACGGGGGGGTGGAGGGGGTGGGGTGGGGGGTTGGAAGGAGAGGATGGGAATCCTCATGAAAAATGGACTTTCTGAACTTTTCCCCACAGAAAATATTTCATATTCTTCTCCCTCCCACAAAACAAATCCCAAGCAGGAGTTAGCACTGCAGTGAGTGGCGGATCACTCCTGGCTATGTGCCAAACAGATAATTAGAAAGCAACGGAAATATTTTAAAAGAAAAACTTGTGCAAGGCCCTTTTTGCCATTTCATAGCTTTTTTCCCCTACTTTAAAATATTTACCCATACAATATACATTTTCTGCGCTCCACCCCAAATTTGGTAGAGGCTGGTATTGATCTTCATGTAAGTCGTTTTCTTTCCATGCTGCAAGCAGCAGCAAATTAACAATGCTGTCTTTTAAACTATTATTCATGATATACAAGTTAAAATGCACTGAAAAATTATGGACCAATCCAGCGCTTAACCCTCAGCAGTTCTGGGCTCTCTGAAGACAGTAGTTATGCTCATTTGACATATTAGATAGAGACTAATTTTTTTAAAAAAAACCACAACCACCAAATCTGAATATTTACAATACATAAACAGAGGCTGTGCAAATCCTACCTGCTTAGTCCTTCTCCCTTGGTTCTGACTCTGCATTTTGTGGAGCATTAAAGGATACCGAATGCAGAGAAATTTTAAAATGTCTCTGCTTTTGGCCTCCCCCTTCCTTCCGTAAAATCAGTGTGAAGTGACATCATAGGCCATGCATTTTGTTGAAAACCTCTTCTTAGGGGGAGCTTTGTAGACAGCCCTACTGTCTTCTATTCAAACCCCCAAGGCTGCTTGCCTTAGGGTTATCAGCAGGAGATAGTTTAATAACAGTTATTCTATGAGCTGTACTCAAAAATAATAAAGAAATTTAGCACAAACGTGGCAACGTTTCATATAGAAGAAGTTTGACATATTCCACTTTTTACTAGATTAATGTTAAAATCTAAGGAATGGAAGTAAAAAAAAAAAATCTGGCTGAGGAGGTTAAAGTCTATGAGCAGGAATCAAAGAAAAGAATATTTACTAGTTTGAGATATACTCCCGAGAAACAGATGAACAAGAAGCAGCAAAAGGAAAGAGTTACTTAAAAACATTTAACCAGAACACAAAATTAGGAAGATTCTTCATTGAATAACATGGAACTTGATCACACTCGGCCACTATAGCAGTTTAAACCCTCCTAAACCTGTAAAAGAATGTGTTTAATCTGAAACAGGGTTAGCTCTCTCTTTAAGTAAGGATGTTTCTGCAATCCACTTTGGAATAAAGAGCCTCAGGTGACGGCAGTGGCGAAAGGAGCATTTCGCCAGTTACATCTGGTGTGTCGGCTTAGGCCATATGTCTCAGGCTCAGATCTGGCCACGGTCATCCATGCTTTTATTACCTTGAGACTGGATTACTGCAACGTGCTCTACATGGGGTTACCCTTGGTATTGATTCGGAAGCTGCAGCTGGTGCAGAATGCGGCGGCCCATCTCTTAATGGGGACGGGCCGATGTGAGCATATAACACCGGTGCTTTGCTCTCTGCACTAGCTGCCGGTAGGTTTCCAGGCCCAATTCAAGGTGTTGGTGCTGACCTTTAAAGCCCTAAACAGCTTGGGCCCCGCCTATCTGCAGGTCCTGATTGCCCGCTCAGTAGTAGGCCTCCGTCGAGGGATGCAGCAGATGGGGGATTACGGTTTCAAAAAGGGTCTGACAATCAACTTTGAGAAAACCAAGATCTTGATTGTTGGCCATAGGAAACATGGCGTAACGCATAAATGGCGGATTGGGAACCACCAGATTTCCCAAGTCGACAAATTTTGGTATTTAGGGGTGACCTTCTCTAACTCCCCACGATGGTGTGACCATTGGTCTGCGGCAAAGAACCAAGCCCTGCAAACGGTGAGTGCAATTCGGGGTTTTTACTTTTCTAAAGGGGGCTGTTTAATTCTCCCGGCCCTGCGCTTGTTTAGCGCCAAAGTAATACCCCAGTTGCTGTATGCATTCCCCCGTCTGGGGCCTGGACTTTTTAGAGCAGATGGAGTCAATTCAAAATGGCTTTTTAAGGGCCACTTTGGGGGTGCCACCAAGAACACCCCAGATATTCCTGAGAGTTGAGTTGGGTTGCTCCCCAATTAAAGTATTTGCTGCCCAAGCCCTTGTTCGATACTGGTTAAAAATGGAACTTTTACCAACATGGGAGAATTCCCTTTTGAGGCGAGCACGGGACGAAGGGTTGTTGCTCCCTTGGTTTGGGCGGCTGGAGGCGATCATGGGGAGATTGGGGCTCTCTCAGGGGAGGCTACTGTCATTAAGTCCTAAGCAGGCAATTATTATGTTCAAGCAGAGGCTTGCAGACCAACAGCACCAAATTGATGCAGACATGCTACAAGTGCAGAGGGTTAATCCCTCTTATAACACTCCGTTTAGGCCCTTGAAAGATTCTAGCTATTTGGTAGCGTGGGAAAAATTTTCTTTAAGACAAGCCTTCACACGCCTATGCTGCAGAGTTTTCCCCTCCGTAGTTTTGGAGGGACGATATAGGAGTGTTCCATTACATGAAAGGAGTTGCGCATCTTGTTCCATGTTAGTTCCGGATACTGTTGATCATATTCTTTTTGTTTGTCCAAAATATGTGAATCTGAGGACCAAGATGCTGTTGACCCTGGGGCATCTCCAGCAGAGGTATCCCTTAGTTACAGCGAGTAATCTCTGTCTTGATAATAGAGACTCAGATTTAACCCGGTCTGTTGCTGCGTTTGGGAACATCGTTATGAACGAACGCCGGGTGCAGTAGCTAGGAGCAGAATGAGGGAGGAGGTGGTACTGGGCGTATGTTATATCATAGTATCCTATAAGTAAACTCTTTTGGCACAGCCCCAATATAAATGAGCTGGTATGAGATATGTTAGTGTTACACGTGGTACTTTAAGGGTAATTTATATGGGAGCCTGGGGCATAAAACGTTCTTATTTTGTAAGTAATTGATTCTGTATTTAAATTTGTGTTGTATGGCTATTGTATTTGTCGATCTAGCCAATGACTTTTTAAGTTAAGGCAAACTAAATGTATTCATTAATTCATTCATTCATCTGCAGGACCGCCTCACCCTCCAGGTCCTGGAGTGGCCCCTGCAGTCGGTTGGGGGCGCCCTCCTTGAGGTTCCCCGGGTGTCTACTATGAGGAGGGTGTTCTCCGTGGCTGTGCTGCGGCACTCCCTTCCGTTGGCGAGCCGCTTGGCTGCTGACCTCCCCTCTTTCCGCAGACAATGTAAGACCTGGCTGTTCCGCGAGGCCTTTCCTGAGGGAGTTGGGGGGTGGGGGAAGAGATGGGTTTTTACATTGTTTTAATTGAAATTATAGTTTATTTTAATGTTTGGAAATGTTTTAATATGTTTTGAGCCACCCCGAGATGCCTGAGGCAGGAGGGGACGGCCTATACATTTTAATAATAATAATAATAATAATAATAATAATGTAATAAAATGGTTTAGTGTGTGTGTGAATATCAAGTGATACCAATGGTTCCCAAGCTACAATCCCAACTCAGTACTAGAATACACTCCCATAACCGTGTGTCTATACTGGCAATGTGAGCAGCAATGTGAATGATTACCAGTCTCTATGGAGAAAAATTAGTCCTATATGTACATGCTCAATGGTCAGGCCTCAAACGCCTGCCATTGGTCAGTCCCAAGATTAAGCAATAAAGTTAGCAAAAAATAAAAAAAAGGGATGATCAATTGATGTGCTTGCTACAAATAACTAATGAAGTCAAACTCCTTCTCCCTCCCCCTTTCGGTTGGGGTCCCCCAAGGCTCTGTTCTTGGTCCTCTCCTCTTCTCTATTTACACCCTGTCCCTTGGCAAAATTATTGCCTCCCACGGATTCCAATATCATCTCTCCGGTGATGACACCCAACTCTATCTTTCTACCCCCTCTCTCTCCTCTTCTGTCCACTCACGCCTCATCAACTGCCTCTCTGATGTCCCGACGTCAACTCAAGCTCAACATGGCCAAGACCGAACTCCTCATTTTTCCTCCCTCCTCTTCCTCTCCCACTAACCTGGCCATCTGCATCAACGGAGTCATCATCCATCCTGTTCTCCAAGCCCGTAGCTTGGGCTTCATCTTTGACACGCACCTCTGTTTTAAACCTTACACTGACTGTTGCCAAATCCTGCCGATTCGCCCTGGATAACATTGCTCGGATCCGCCCCTTTCTCTCTCGCTCCTCGGCCAAAACCCTTGTTCATGCCATGGTTATCTCTCGCCTCGATTACTGCAACCTCCTCCTTGCTGGCCTCCCTCGCTCTCACCTGTCCCCCCTTATCGCAATCCAAAACTCCGCTGCCAAGGTCATTCACTCTGCCCGTCGCTTCGACCATGTGCAGCCTCTCCTCTTCTCTCTTCACTGGCTCCCCCTTCCTGAACGTATCCTGTTTAAACTCCTGGTATTCACGTTCAAAACACTCCACAACCAAGCTCCCCCTTACCTCTCGGACCTAATCTCCCTACGCACTCCTGCACGCGCTCTCCGCTCTTCCTCTGTCCCCTCCCTCACTCTCCCTCGTTTCTCCTGCTCACCTAACCGCCTTCGACCCTTCTCCCTCGCTGCCCCCCATGCCTGGAACTCCCTCCCTACCCACATCCGCCTTGCCCCCTCCCTCCGCTCCTTCAAATCCCTCCTCAAGACCCACTTTTTCCTTGCCGCCTTTCCCAATGCCTGCTAGTCGTTCCCCATATACTTACTGTCTGCCCTCCTCTGCAGACTGCTGCAACCAACCTGATTGTAACCAAGCCAAGCACACGCACCTGAGACTTCGCATCCGCCTGAATGTTTGTTTGTCTTCTCCCCTGTCTCTCCCACTGTCCCCTCTCCCTGTCTCCCCCTCCTTGTCTTTTAGATTGTAAGCCACAGGCAGGGACCACGTCTATTTCTATGTTCTATACAGTACCAGGTACAAGACTGGCGCTATATAAATGTTTATAATAATAATAATAATAATAATAATAATAATAATAAAGTCACACTCAAATGGAAAAAAATTATCAGACAGCTGAAAGGGATGTGTGTGTCATGGCATTTTCTTTTAAAATGTGTGTAGGAAAGTCTTACAGAGAAGTTCACTCGATTAAGCCGTATTACGAACTTACTAGGTTAATATCAAAACATCTTGTGGAAACAAACTTCACCGTCAACAGCATGGTTCGGTGCACCAATCCCATGCACCGTGTGCGCAACCGCACAGTTTGCACATGCGCCATAGGACCCATGTCAGGGGTGCGTGTGTGCCATGTGGTCTCTGCGGTGCATGGGATCGGCCCCAATGATTAGGGGCAAGTTTGATCATTGCTAAAGGAACTTGTGCAACCTTGAGTATTAATAACTGACGAAGCAAACCTATTAAAAACATTTTATTCAAATCTCTGTTTTTTCCCCTGTTCTATATCTTTTTCCTCCCTCAGACCACATTTTATAACTGTTTAACTCTTTATAAAAGAAAACAAGCTACGTGTTATTACATATGGGCACCCGCCCTGTGTTCACTGCATTGGCTTCCTGTAGAGCCGTGAATTGAATTTAAGCTGGTTTTCAGGGCCCTGAACCATGTAGGCCCCAGCTGTACTCAAGACCTATACATGGAGTCTTGTACTGATGGTTATCTGCACTTAGAAGCCACACGCTCTTTGGGAATCCTGCCATTGTGCCTAGAGTCAGTAGGCGACAGAGACTTCGCTGTGGCAGGCCCCTCAGTGTACAACGTGTCCCGCCAGATGTCCATCCTCACTTTTAAAAAGCATCTGAAGACCTATTTAATTCTCCAGGTGCTTTTAGGGTCCGCTGTTGGTTTCCTTTATTGTGTTTTCTCCTCCCTGTTTACCTTTCTCCCTTTAAATTGTTTTTAAAAGGATTTATATTTTTAACAGATTTTATATTGTTTTATTGTATTTTTATGTTGTGAAGCGCTCCATGCACCATTTAGCTGGAGGGGTGAGGAGGGGTACTATAAAAACAAAGAATATTATTTATTATTATTTACTATTATTGGTATTAATTATTGTTGCTGTTCATTATTGTTGTTATTTATTGTTATTAATTCTTCTTAATTTAACACAACTGTTCAGGCAATTTGAATAAAAACAGAATCCTGAAACTTTGAACTCAAAGTGAGATATGCTGTGAATTGGGGCAACAGTGTTGTAAACTCACAATTTTACCTCTTATTATTTTTCTAGAATTTTTAGTTTCTGGAGCCAGGTAACTACATGAAAAACCCAGCTTTGACTTTTTTTTTTTTTTTTTTTTTTTTTAATATAAAAACTTTTGGGCCATCATTGGTTATCAAGAGAGATTTGGAAACATAAACAAAGAGCATTCAAAAAACAACAACAAAAACAAAAATACCAAAAAATCCCCCCAAACCAAAACCCACAATTTGAAACTCTCAATTTTTAGGCCAATCATATCGGGGGGGAGGGGAGTTAGGGAACGGGCAGAGATTTTAAGTGGCTGGGTACTGAAAACAGGGCCTGGCTTCTATTGTGGACAAAGATAACATCTTTGTGTGTCCATGTTTATTTTTCCATTTGAATCTATTAACATGAAGAAAATAATGTATTGTTTGTAGAGCTACGCAACAAATGTTAGTGAATTTGCTAAAAGCTGAAAGATATATGATATAAACCTTATCCCCTTTTGCACCCTGAAGAGGCTCTTCCAAATCAGTGGCCATCTAATAAAATAAGTTATTAAAAAAAACTATTTGTGAGTTTAGTCTAAGATTTGTATAAATTATTCTTAAATTGTTTTCACTGATACACATCTGGATACTGAGTAGCAGCTCACTAAGTATCATAATTAGTATTTAAGGAGGACATGCTTCAAATACCTCTCTCCATTTCTTACTGCAGAGAATATTAATCCTCAACTACACTAGCTACAAAGCAGATAGCAAAACTATCCAAAGAATCAAGGAGCGTAAAGGGGAATCTATATGGAAGTAACTTTTCTAAACCATGTTTGATCTTTGGCTGGTGAAAACGGTTTCTCTAAAAATATCTTATTGGACTAGACAATTCAATATTCAAGAGAGCAACCAAAATACCAATGCTATTACATACAGTTCTGTCATTTGAAGATGCATCCAAATAATTTTGCCTTCTGAAACTATGTTTAATTTACCAGACCATGAGCTAGCATTTAATTTAACCTCAAAACCTTATTTTTCTTAAGTAAAATAAACTAATAAAAACAAACTTCATATAATTCCATAAATGTTGCTTGATATTTTTTCACCAGTTGGTTCTGAATTGTGTTTTAAATCTCCATCATGTTACCAGACAGAAAGATGCATAATAAGTCTATGACAAAAATCTCAGCTACCTAGGGTGTTTTAAAATGAGAAAATAGTCCGCTGGAGTCCATGAAGCCCCCACTCAAATTTTGTGGGATGTGGAGCTAATGAACAGGCAGCCCCCTGCCCTCATTTAATGTGCTTGCAGTATCTGCTACTGGTGGCGCCACTCAGTGCTTTCCTTCTCCCCATCCCTGGTTCTGATGGAAAGGGGGGTGGGGTGTCAAAGACAGAGAAGGCTTTGTGACTCCTCTTTCCGTCAAAAGCAGTGTTCGCATGCTCGGGCGGCTGTAAGAGGAGAGAGTGTGGGGAGAGCGCGCAGGAAGCAACGTTTCTTGCAGCCACCCTTATATAGGTGTATGCCCTTGCATAACAGCAATATTTGATAGCATGTAGATCCAGGATAGAAAAACACTAGGACTATTGTAATGCTACAGCTCCACCATGACTTAATATCAGTGTCTGCCACAGCCTGCCGCCCCGACTTGCCATTGTGAGCAGGAGGGAGCGGGCTATAAATGCATCAAAATAAATAAACCAACCTCCTTTTATAGGACGCATTACTGTTTCCGGAAGATAACTAGAAAAAAGTTTATGAGAAAATTTAGAACGACATTAAAAAACCCTAATCTTTCTTTCTGAAATATGTGACATTCCTCCTCAAGATTGCTCATTTTTGAAAATTTACAATAATCATTTATAAATTAAGGATGAACTTTAACTGTGGGAAAAGTTTACTTTGAAAGGCCCAAAAGGAACACATAACAATTATTATTATTTATATAGTGCCTTCAACGTGCCTGGCACTGAACACATAAGCCAAAACTTTCAAGTACAACAAATTTGTAGTGCATAGTGTGTTAATCTATAATTTTTAGCTGAATATATAATTATGGGAAGTCAGCTGCCGAGGTATATTCTCTAGGCATAACTGATGTTTGGGGTGGGGGTGTCTTTAGGATCAACAATGTATAAACATTATAGTACGCACATGGTACTCTCAGGAGAGGTGAAACTACAATCCTTCTTTGGAAAGAAACAATCTTTGGCTGAAGAAGAATATTAGGGAGACTGAAATGAAGACAGAATATATTTGTGGTAAGCGTACTAAGTGCAGGACTGAAATCTAATACTTGGACTTACATAGCTAAACTTGGCTGTATGACATAATAGCTATAGTTAAAATGAACTTAGACATGAATACTGAAGTGGGGGTGGACAGAAGCTTTGGAGTTGTATTGCAAGCAAAGAAAATCTTTCCAGGATTTTCAGGTATCTTAAATGTTCGAATTCTATGGAAAGAGTTGATAGCAACTGGTTTTATCAGGCAAGCTTCACATATTACGGGGATTCTCTAACCAAGTTTTCTTTTCCATGGTGGAATCAGAAATCTTAACTGGGGCAGTCAACTCATGGTCGGCATAGAAGGAGAACCTGCACTGGGACGTCCAAAGTCAGTATTAGTTAACCTTAAGTATAGCCAGGGACTCATGTTAACTGCATTTTCCTCATTGTTGTTAACTGGAAAAACATAGTGAACATGGGCCCTTGAATAGAAGAAGACTGCTGAACAGTATTGGTTAGGTTCAGAACTGACGCAAATGACCCAATGGTTACACAGAGATCATCATAGCTTCACTGATCATCATTATACAATTCAACATCCACCCTTTGGGTTTCACCACTGTAGCTTCTGGCTATCCCCCATGCATCTTCAGCACATGCCTATAAACTAAGAAAGTGCTGCTTTCATTTCATAGCTAGGGAACTGAGACATAGGGTAATTAAGTGATCTGCCAAAAGTCACATGGGGACTTCTTTTCTCTACGGGCTTCACATTAAAAGCAGACCTCTCAAATCTTAATCCAGTGTTATAATCCTGACTCCATTCTTTCTTGGTGTTTAGAAGTGGTGGGGGAAAAGACAAAATATTTGGAGAACAGTATGTTAGCTGTAGTTACCAAAGGGCCAGGAGAAGAAAAAGCTTGCCTTCGCATTGTCCTGTAATACAAATGAGTCTATTTTTAGGTTTCCAGAATCCCTTGGTCATTCACTGGTAAAAATCCGGGTATAAACTCCATTCTCCCGGCTGGGTTAACCGTCGAGTCAGCCAGTCTGCTTTTCTATTTAGACTTCCCACATGTGAACTCCCCCCACCCAGTTCAAAGGAGCCACTGTCTAAACACGGTCAAGATCAAATATCCCATACCTCCTGGTCTGCTTATGTAAGCAAACTCCAGCTTCGTGAAAAAAAAATTACTGTTTACTGCTTTAATAGTTACAGGTCCCAATGATGTACTCAGCTAATATACTATAGTTTGAGTAAAAATGCGTGTCAAATGTTCTGTTCTCAATGCCAGGAAACACAAGCTAAATTGTCTTTTTGTTGATCAACCAACTTTGGAGTCAATAAAACCACATAGATGTTCTCCAACCTCTTTGATTTGGTCTATCATGACTGTTTCTTTCACTGCCATTTGAAAGAAGGATTCCTGTGGCAATTATCATAGTAGAACAAGTCTGGAGTGTCTTCTGGAGGCGGTGTATGACCTTTTTGTCGGTAAAGGCATTTGGCAGGCAGGGATAGGGAGTTGGGTTGCAATGGGGGTTAGATGTAGGAAATTAAGGGGTGGTAATGGGTGGGTTTTATGGGGGTTGTGGGTTTTAGGATTTTTTCATTTTTATATGGACTTTTAAATATGCTTTTATACATGTTTAATATGTTTATTTGTAGGCTGCAATAAGCCTTTTTTTAGGGAAGGGAAGCCTTTTATTTAAATAAAAATAAAATAAATAAAATAAATAAATATCCATTATTCCATCCAAAAGCACACTTGCTGATTCCACAACAATTTTTGTATCAGGTCTGCTGCAGACGAGACCACAGTCCTTCTGAAACTTCCTTCACAACATTCTCACGCCAAGTAATTTCCCAAGGAGTCCTATGAGAGACCATGAGAAATTGCCTATTCTTTATGCATTGCCACAATGTACATTTAAAAACTCTAAACTGTATGAGGTGAAAAAACTTTGTATAATCCAGATGTGCATATAGTAATGTAGTTTCAACTTGCATTCTTGCAAAAGGTCACTAACACCCAATAGATTTTCTCACCAGATACTCTTATGTTTTTAATTCCACACATCAGAGGTCTACTGTTTTCCAGCATAACTGCTTATTTGCATCAAATCATCAGCATCATCTTTATTTTTATATAGCATCCCCCTGCCATGGCACTTAGAGTGCTTTACATATAACACAACTTTTAATCCGCACAACAACCCTGTGAGGTAGTTTAGGCTGAGAGAATATTGGGTGATTTCAGACGTTACGGGGCCCTTTGGCCCCGTACTGAAACCACCGGCTTCGTTCCCCGCCGGGGTCACCCCGTAACACCACAACAGACGTGCCGGGGGGATCCCGGCGGGGAAACTGGGAGGGGCCGGGGCCGCGCGGCGCAACGTGCGGCTGCACGGCCCCGCCCCCTCCACGCACCCCGCCGCCCGCCCTCCGAGGAGATGGGCGGGCAGCGGGGCCATTGCGGCCGCCGCGTCGGGCCGGAAGCGCCGTGGCCCGGGATCCCGCCGGGGATCCCGGGCCGTGGCGTGCGGCCAGACGTGACTTTTCGTTGGTCCTGGCCCGGGGTCCGTTTGACCACGCTTCCCGGGACCTTCCCCTGGCTAGCCCGGGAAGCGTGGTTCAAACAGACCCCATGTGGGGATTCACCGTGGCGAACATCTGGCGCCCCGCAAACAGACGTTCGAGACAAGGTGACCACAGGTGGGTATTCACCGTGGTTCACCGTGATCTCGTAACGTCTGAAGACACCCATAGTGACTAGCCCAAGGTCACCAAGTGAGTTTCTGGCTAAGGTGAGACTTGAACCAGAGACTTGACCCCACCTCCCAGTCCAAGTACTGTGCACTTAGTCATTGCACCACACTGGCTCCCCAGTATAATTCAATTCAGGATTTCAAATAAATAAATAAATAAATATCCATTATCCCATTCAAAAGCACACTTGCTCATTCCACAATAACTTTTGTTATCAGGTCTGCTGCAGGCAAGACCACAGTCCTGAAACTTCCTTCACAGCATTCTCACACTGAGAATTTTTTCCCCTCTCCTGCCAGATGTTTGTCAACACTTAAACTGAAACAACAGGTTTAGACACTTAATAGCTGACGGATCAGAGGGTATTAAGGACTTGAAAAATTACCTGACTTTTAGTCAAGTTAATGAACCTATTGACCCACTTGCTAGGCATAGAGTAATGCTCTGCTGCTGCCAAGAGGAGGACAGGTGGTCCTGACAATAAGAGGGATCCTGTGACTAGACAATTAAGTCTTTTGGCTAAGCTGAGAAGCTCTATTACCTTATAGCTTAGCAACTGAAGTAATCATAGACTAAGGGCATTTTCACACAAGACACTCTCCACCCACTATACATGTTTGTAGGGCTGCAGTGTTGCCCTATGGGTGCCCTGTAACATGTATAGTGGGTGGGCGGTGGGAGGAGAGTGTCTTGCGTGAAAATCCCCTAAGTAGAAAACATGTTCTACTTCTTCTACTGTTTGATTGTTTATTTACTGCGGAGGGGAAAACCTTTTGTTCTGTTTAGAGAGATAAAAACTTGGCTGAGAGTAGTTTCACGGGTAGCGTTCCTGTAATTCTTGATAGACTACCCACTTTGACAGTCAGGGAATGGAAAAGAATGGGATCATTGGGGTTCATATTGCAAAAAGGTCAGGATAAATTGGAGTGTGAGATGAGCCTTTTTTGAGAAATAGCCTGAGATCTCTGGGAGGATGGAATAATTAAGATACAGATGGTTATGGATACCAGTGTGCTTGGGCTTAGTAAACAGCTGGCAGCAGCTAAAATTGTCAGATTTATGATCTGTCATGAACCAGGGTCCAGAACTGTCAGACTTGAAATCTCAATAAATAAATAATTTGCTTCTCTCTAGCATTGGTATTCTGGAATCCATCTCTCAGAATCCTATTCTCCAAAGGATATACATGTCCGGCTTGAGCATATATATGTCTTTACTCCCAAATGTATGGGTAGTCTATTTGGAGAATCTGGCATTACAGCAAGCAAAATCAAAGCACACTTGGGACTGCTGGTATTCAGGGCCAGAGGGTATTAAACCATTAAAGATTCACCTGACTGAGTTCTCTGACTGCCCTTATGCAGCATGTGTGGATATATACTCACAGGTTGTTTTCAAACGTGACGGCGATGAGCGTCGCCACACTTTAATCCTGCCCAGAGTCAGGGCCCTCACTCTGGGCAGGATTTGGCCCGGCTGCCAAACAAACATGACTGTGGTCAGGGAATGGACAGGGTGACACGTGGATGTGCATCTACACAGCCTCACCTCCGTGCTGCTTAGTGGTCCACCCCCCTCCCTGAATGTGGCCATGGTGGGCCAACAGCTGTTTCAGACATGACGACAGCATGTATTTTCCACGCATGGCAAAACGTGGAAATCTGTGCTATTGTCATATCTGAAAATACCACAGTAATAGCCTAGTACTGCATCCACTTGTATGGCTAGAATCAACTGTTACCAACTCTGATTTTTATTTTTAAAAAGGTAACCTTGCTTGGTTTTTACAGCCAGAATTACACATATCCAAGTTTTAGCACTACGCAAATACTCCAACACACCCATGTGCTTTTTGAGTGGGGGAGAGTTCTATGTGTGTGGGAAGGGGGCCGCCAGGAAGTTGGTCCAGCTATGGTTGCTGATGTCTTGGCACACTCCTGTTGTTGGGGAGTGCTCTGAACTGTTACAAATGACTGCCACAAAGCAAAAGGCAGAATTCTTTATGATGCAGTAAAGCAATGCAAAGGAGTGAAATAGCCTTCCAGTCACAAGGCAGCTGCCAATTTGCCATTGCCATGCCATGGAACTATTTTGTCACCCAACCTTAGCTATGGGCTAATTAAGGATGGGATATTCAGCCATCAGTAACTTGCTGCAGGCCTTATATTAGTTGCTTGTTTCATGGGTGGTGAGGATTTTCCACCCCTCTCCTGCCAGATTGGTCCAGACAACCGAAGATTTTTGCCTTCTCTTCTAGTAAGTCCAGTCTAGTGCCTTAGCCAAATGTCTTGTACTGTTAAATGTTAATGGTCACAACTTGGTGTTCTCTCCACTGAAGACCTATTGGTATTCAGGATTGCAGACCAATTGTGATTAAGGTCATACATGTAAAAAATTAGTTCTGTATTAGGCCGCAGAGGAATTCCATCCTCCTCACCATCAAATCCTAGCACAGGCCTGGATGAAGCACCTCTCACATATTCGCAGGCATCACCTTAAGTGTAGGGAATGGTGACATTTAGTGCTTGCAGTCAGGGGCTGCCTCGTTTTCCACTGTCTTCTCCCCTATTAAAGAAGGGGAAAGATATGGGGTCCAGATGGAACAGACTTGTGAGATGGGGAACACCAAGTCCTGATTATGGAGTGAGGACTCTTAGGGTAGTTCTATCACATTCTACCAGCATGAGAGCAGAACATCTTGCATTATGAGTATTAAGGTGGGTTTTTTTGGTTTTTTTTTTTAAAGGTAGCCTTAACTTGGTTGCAGTTGGGATCAAGTTATATTAAGACTGGTCGTGCATGGATTTATTTTGCTGGATTCAAGATCAACATTATGAATAAAACTGCAGCCAATTTTTAAAATATACCCTGTCCTCTTTCCTGCATCACATGCAGCAACGCCTAAGCAATAGTTGTAGAGTTTCTTCAATAAGAGTTCATGGAAAAGAAAATGCCAAATTCTGATGGTATCATTTGTTATTTGTTTAGACAAATATATTTAAATGTTTAACAGAGTGTTATGCTATTTCCAGAATTCCCATACTGTAAGATGATTTTCTTTACAATCTAAAAATCGGATTGATAATGGCTGTTAAAGACAGGGTTAAGTTTTTAAAAGGTAAACATGGCAATTCTGTACCCAATGTGAAATTTCTTGGACAAAGCCAGCTGTCTTCTCACTTCTGGTATTCTTACATTATAGTCTTCATCATGAACAACTGTCATAACTACTTTCTAGTGAAAAAAAAACGATCAACAAGACTAGTCATTTGCTTTTAAGAACTAGATCCCATAGCTGTCCAATCACTTGAATTAAATAATTGTTATAAACTCAGCTTTGCAGAGTTGTTCAGCTGCTGGAAACATGTGCATTTAAAGTTTGCTACCTTGGGTATAAAGGGACAATTCTTGGTAGTAAGATTCAGCACTTCTATAAATGTTTGCATGATTAAGACCCTGTAGTGTAAGAGAACATCTACTGGTTTAATGGTATGAAATATAATGCATATATTAATACTGAGTAAACACCCGAAGACACCTAATGTAAAAACAGCACAGTCTTTAACATGCGTAACCAGTAACTCTTCAATGGAATCTGTGAATGCTCACCATCAGCACCAATAGTATTTTTGAAAAGTGCTAAGCTCTCACTCAGATTTTAACCAGCTAGTCTCAAGACATTAAATTTTGTTAGTAAAAATGAAATTAATCACATCTTGTAAAGCATGACAATAGCTCTGTTCATGGAAATATTCACCAAGTATCAGAAAAAACCCAAGGCAAGCCAAGCATATTCCACAGTAAAAGTTCAATCACCTTTCATTTTTAATAAGGCTCATTTGCTTTATGAATACCACATAAAAGCAGTATGAAACAGAAAGTAGATAATGACTTACAACCTAAAAATAAATTATTAAATTGATTAATAAAACAGTAGCGAGAATACGGTCTCTAATCTGGGATTCTGGCATTTCTTACAGGCAATCAGTTTGGCTACATCAGATAAGAACAATATTTACTGAGTGCATGGAGAACTGCCAGAGAGACTCTACTGAGTTCCACAGTTGTTTTCAAATTTACATGGCAAAAAACCCCCAAACAAACAAAACAAAGACGATAGACTGGAATGCAAGAATTGTGTGTGTCAAACTGCAAATTATACTGAATTTATAACCAATGAATTTTAAAATATATCAAAATGCCAGAAACTGGTTTTGTGATTAATATAACCCTTGCTCAAGAAACCATCTCTTGACATTGACTCCCTCGCCAGCTATCGGCCAGTCTTAACCTTTCTTTTTTAGGGAAGGTTACTGAACCGGCGGTGACCACGCAGCTCCAGGGGCATTTGGACTGCATCAATTTCCTTGAGCCTTCACAGTGAGGCTTTTGTCCGGATTATGGCACTGAGACTGCACTCGTGGCCTTGGTTGACTATCTGCGCTGGGAGTTGGACAGAGGCCAGTCTACTGCAGCTTTTGACATGGTTGACCATGGAGATGTTGGTGACTCACCTGCGGGACCATGCAGGGGTGGACGGGAGGGTTCTTGAATGGTTCCACTCTTTCCTAGCTGGTAGAACTCAGCATGTGGTGCTGGGGGAGTCTATGTCATCCACCCGGGACCTCATGTGCGGAGTGCCGCAGGGATCTATTCTGTCCCCTCTCCTGTTCAACATGTACAAGTCGTCTTTGGGCGAGATTGTGAGAGGGTTTGAGGTTGGTTGAATGTCATCAGTATGCTGATGACAACCAGATTTACCTCTCGTTTTCATCTGACCCAGGCCTGGCCGTCTCGGTGTCTACCCTGGTGCCTGGCTGTGGTGGGGTACTGGATGAGCTTAAGCTGTCTGAAGTTGAATCCCGATAAGACAGAGGTCATGTTGGTGGGGAGGAGCGAAGGAGTGGAGAGACCCCATTATTGATGGGGTGTGCCCCTCCTTGGTCCCTCAGGCTCAGACCGTGGTGTGCTCCTTGATGCCCAGCTCCATCTGGATGCCCAGGTGACGGCTGTGGCAAGGAATGCTTTTTGTAAATTACAGCTGGTCCATCATTTTTTACCATATATTTCAAGCTCTTACCTGGCCACCATCATCCATGCGTTTATCACACTGAGATTCGACTACTGCAACGCACTCTACGTGGGGCTACCCCTGGTGATGTCCTGGAGACTACAGCTGGTGCAGAATGTGGTGGCCCACCTCCTGATGGGGACGGGCCGTCGGGAGCATAACACACCAGTGCTCCATTCTCTGCACTGGCTGCCTATAGTCTACCAAGCCCAATTCAAGGTGTTGGTTATTACCTTTAAGGCCCTATGGTCTGGGGCCCTGCTTATCTGGGGCCCTGCTGTTCACCCAGGCCTTTGGGAGGGAGGGGTAGGGGGATGTTTTAGTTCCCCCACCTATTTATATTTATACTGGTTTTTGCCCTGTTTAATATTTTTAATATTATGTGAATTTTAAATTTCTAAATTTTTATTGTATGTTTTAATGTTGGAAGCCGCGCATGGCAGGAGGGGCGGGGTAGAAATCTATAAAATAAATAAATAAATAATCTGGCGGGACTGCCTCAACTTCCGCATCCTGGACCAGTTCCTGTGGTCGTCCGTGGGTGAACCCTTTTGGAGGTTCCCTGGGTTTGTTGGGTGGCAACCTCCGAGAGAGCATTCTCGGTGGCCACACCTCAGCTGTGAAACTCCCTCCCGTTGGAGATCCGCCTCTCTCCGGTTCTCCCTTCCTTTCGTAAACACTGTAAGACCTGGATGTATTTTGATTTTACTATGTGTATTTGTATTTGTTGTGTGCTGTCCCCAAGCTGCCATTTGGCAGGAGGGGGTGGGTTAAAAATACTAGGAAATAAATAAATACAAATAAATAAATCCTCCCTCTATGTATACCCTTTAATAAGCAGTACAACAGGAAACACCCACACCAACTCAGAGGAAAATATTATACTACGGTGTCTATTTATTTGTTAAAAGATACTTGATCCTCCCATTGCGGCATCTTTTTGTAAAATCTACTTGATACCCAGAAATCAAGTAACTATGGCCCTTTTTAAAAATGAAATAAAAGTGGAAAGAGCGTGACAGGGGGAAAGAAGGTACAAGAAAAAGTACCAGGAAGTGTTATAAAACATGCAAATATTCCATTCAAAAAACCTTCTGAGTCCTATCTGCAACTCATGTAAAGATGACAGACAGACAGATTTATTGATAAGTGCATGACACCGAGCCCTTGTACTGTTAGTAAAATACAAAAATAAACTATCCACATATCACTCCACAAAGCATTGCATGGAATCACACAGTAAAAAGGATACTAAAAGGGATAAATATAATATAAAATAAGAATACACAATATCATAGGGACCAATGTTCCAATCTAAATTTACCAAGAAATTAAAGAAAAAGGTGGAAAAGGTGGGATCTAGTCTCACCCTCCACCAAATGCCCAGCCCTGGAACCCTGGGAGCCTCAGTAATGAAACAAACAAACTAGGGAATTAACGCTGGCCCAAGGCAATCAAAAAGGGCTGCAAAAACATGACACTCACCTAGGGCCCATGTTCTATGGGGGGCAGGGAAACCGGGCAATGTGTCCCTGCAGGTACTGGATCAAAATGTTTGGCACGGATAAGTTGTGCTTTGAATGAAAAATTGCGATTCTATGAATCAGGATATGCTCTTCCTTCTGGAAAAGTCAGATAGCCTTCTCCTTCGCTGTTAACCAGCTCCACTTGGCTAGGGAAGGATTCAGAAGGTTCTCTCTTACAGCCGAATAGAAAGAGCACTCCATTAAGTAATGAAATATGTCCTCAATTACCCCCACACCACATGGGCATAACCTCGGACTAACCTTCCACTCCAACCTTCTCCCCAGGACCATTGTTGACCGCATTTGCTCAGTACACAGTCTCGTCAGTGCTGTTCTCAAATGCGGTCTTAAATCACTGAGCAGAAACTGACTGGAGTGCCCCATAGTTTTCCACAATATGTGGTGCAACCCTAGCACAACGCACAGTAGCAAAGTCCTTCTGGGTGGCTTGATCTTGCCTCTGTCGTATCTGGGCCTGTTCATCTGGGTGAACAAAATGTGAAGACTTGTCATAGAGAACTAAATTCCAGATGATGGAGCTGCAAAATGACAAACCTCGACCAGGGTGAAAGCCTGGAACCAGCCCTTTCGGATTCTTCTAGGTAGCGCATTTTAGGGAGCCTTAGCGGAGATAACGAAAGAATTTTGATCCAATAGGACAACACGTGAGTTACAATGGTTGTTAGAACAGATTTCACCCCAGCCTCTAACCTGGCAAAGGCGACTGGGAATGAGGGGGGCAATCCCAGAATAGCTCGTAGAAATTTATTCTGGGGGATGTGGATATCATCCATTGCACTACAGCCTCAAACATCTGCCCTGTAGACTATCTGGGCAATGGTTTTTGCATGAAAGGCCTTGAGGGCAGCCATAGGTGATCTGCCTGATGTGGAATTATGGAAGCGTCTGATGGCATACGCAGAGGGCTTAGCTTTTGCTTTAGCAAATGCTATGTAGCTAGACCATGACAGAGAGGAGGAAAAAACAATGCCAAGGTACCTATATTCCTTCACCACCTCCAACGGTGCACTGTCCAGGGACCAAGTAGGGGTTCGTTTACACCTCCTACATCTACCCCATCTGGCACCTTGGTCTTTGCACAATTAATTGTTAACCCATTTGTCTTGCAGAGAATAGAAAAATAATTTAGGGCTCTTTGTAACCCAACTGGGGATCTAGAGAGAATAACTATCGTCTGCAAACATCAAAACTACTATTGATTTATTTAACACTTTGGGTGGATGGAAACCAGGATTAGTCATCTTGGGGATCATATCATTAACCTAGAGGTTATAGAGTAAGGGGGCTAAACATATCCCTGTCTCACACCTTTACACATTGAAAATCTGGATGTGAGTTCTCCCTGCCTCCCATACCGAACCTGGACCCAGTTGGCCCTATGATAAGCCACTAATAATTTGAGTAGCAACGGATCAATGCCTAGAGCCACCAGTTTGGCCCAAAGAAGTCCCCTATCCAAGGAGTTGAATGCGGCAGATAGATCAATAAATGCCACATAAAGGGAAGATTTCCTCACTTGTACATACTTGTGTCTAAGATATTGTAGTGTAAATATGTGGTCAAGGGTGGAATAACCCTCTTTGAAGCCTGCCTGGGCTTCAACTAGGAGAGAATTCTCCCTGACTCACAGTTGCAGATGTACTAGTAAATGTCGTCCGAAAATTTCGGCTGCGATGTTAGACTAATAGGTCGATATGCAGCAGGGTCGCTCCTGGGCCCCCTTTTATAGATAGGGATGATGGTAGAACCTCTCCAGGATTCTGGGACACTATAATTTGTCATGATACTATTAAACCAGGCAACTAAGACAGGAGCCCACCAAGCCATGTTCTGCTGAAAAACTTCAGCGGGGATCCCATCTGGGCCAGGTGCTTTATTGCCTTTCTGTAAATTTATCAGCAAGTGGACCTGCTCTTCATTGATAGAATACCGAGTATGGGTTTGGGGGGAAACAACTAACTCCAATTCAGAAGTCCTGTCTCCCACGTGGTGGAACTGTGCAGAAAAATAGCAGACCCAGTGGTCCTGTGAGATATTTCCATTGATGTTAAAGTCATAATTGGAAGTGCCTTGTGCAACCAATTTCCAAAAGGATCTATCGTGTAGATTTAATGGTGTTCTGTAATTTGCCACATTGAGCAGCACAAAAGGCCTGTTCTTTCTTGCTCAGGAAGGATTTGTACTCCTCCTTTATTTTGCGAAAGGTTTCCCAAGGAAACTCCTCCATCTTCCTCAGGGCCTTGACTTCAGAATTTAACCATTTCTTTTTCCGAACACAATTCTTGTCGAACCATGGAGTGCCCCTATAAGAGGAAAAACTCCTAGGTTTGAGGGAAAAAGTGGAAGTCAAGCAAGAGTATAGCTTATTGAAGATCTGATGGACAGAATCTGAGATTCCATCTGGGGCCAGGTCAGTCAGGGCCTGGTCTCGCAGCAAGTTCGGATCCTCATCAGTTAATCCGGCAGCAACTATCTGGGCCACACTAGGGTCCTGTTTTAGTCTCCTCTTGTTAAGAGCCACAAAGGGTATCTCACCAGCTGGAAAAGGCGGCGACATGGCCCTAGCCAGGGGGTGTAAGTAAGTAAGTAAATTGTTTATTGTTTGGCCAAAGCCTTTAACAAATTAACATAAAATTGCCTGAATTGGCATAACTTTGCATACATACATACGAACCATAGAATATAGCCCAGAAGGGGCAAAGTCATAAGCAAGAGATAGAAAATTAAAAAAATTAAAATTCCACCCGTCTAACAGGCGAAAGGATATAGAAGTCGACAACTTATCTGCATCCCAATGGTAAATCCGGTTAGACTAAAGAAATAATAAAGTATACCCATATCACCCCACTCCTCTCACACGGGTCTATGCCCAGTCAAAGTGGGCCCTCACCCTCAAAGTCCCAGTGTGGTAGGCCACAGAACACGCCAGTAGACAACAACTCAATTCATATACACTCTTAATAGGGAGCGAAAAAAGGGCAGCGGATGCCTTGAATTGCCAGGCCAAATCTTGCTACTATCCTAGATTGTTTTGAGTCACTGGGCTGAGTAAGCTCTGAATATCTTTTAGTACTGGGCCCTGTCCTGCAAAAATCCTCCCCAGGTACTTGCATCTGGGGCCTGCTAGAGCAGGGCACTGGAAAAACATGTGCTCCAAAGTATCTACCGCCCCCAGATGGCATAGGGGGCATATTCGTAGGGCCCACGGAATCTTCCTATAGCGGCCTTCAAGAACCGCCGAAGTGAGCATATTTGTTCTCATTTTAAAGAAAACCATACGCTCTCTGGCATTTTCCCCACACAAAAAGATAATGTGGGCCAGGGAATTATATGGGGCATATGCTGGAGCCACCTTCTGTTCGGACAAAAGCTCCCCCTCCAATTGGAGGGTCTGGTCTTGTACTCGTCTTTTAATCAGGCTTCTCGCAGCTGCCAGACCTAAATTAGCAAGGCTCTCTGGGGAAAATCCTAAGTGACAGGCTTCCCGCTCTACCTCCCATAACCATGAATCCCCCAGGCTGCTCCCAAGGGTTAAAGTTAAAAGGGAATCCTCGCAAGTAGGGAAAAGAGCCACCTTGGCCCAATAGGTGACCAGAGCCTGGAGGGCATATGCTCTAAGTGGCAGGCAGCACGCCTCAGCTCTCAGAATTACCTGTGGCATCCCCCTGGGAGCTCCCGTAACCAGCCGCAAAAACCCGTTTTGAATGGGTTCTAGTAAAGATAGAAAGGGGAGACCCCAAATGGGGAGCGCGTATAAGCAGCTGGCTGATGACCTTCGCTCTAAATAGTTGGAGTGCCGGGAGTACCAATTTTCCCCCTTTGCCAAAGAAAAATTTCGCAATTGCCATTGAAGTTTTCTTGGCTAGCACTTGAGCAGCTGCAAAATGATCTTTCCAACCCTCATTGGAGGAGAAAATCACCCCCAGGTATTTGAAACTCTGGACCTGCCCAATGACATTTGAACCAATTGCCCGTTGATGGAGCTTCTGGGCTCCTCTGGACTCTACCACCAGGACCTTAGTTTTAGAAAAATTGAGAGTTAAAAATTCAGTCTGACAATAGCCCCCAAAAGCTTGCATAGCCCGCCGCAGACCAATAATGGTCTGTGAGATCAACACCGTATCGTTGGCGTATAAAAGTAGAGGGGTCCTGCGGCCACCTATTCTTGGGGCGTGCGTATCAATCGGTTTTAAGGCACACACAGAATCATTCAAATATAAATTGAAGAGTGTCGGTGCCACCCCTGCCGCACACCGGCTCGTACCTGTACCGCTTGAGATAAGGCCCCTCGCATATTATAAACGGACCCAAAACGAATTCCGCTCGTGTAATTTTATCAACAAAAACAAGAGTCTAGAGTCAATGGAAAGAGATCTAAGTTTCACCCAGAGGTGTTCTCTGCAAACCGAATCGAAAGCCTTCTCAAGACCTGTGAAGCATAGATACAGTTTCCTTTGGGAAACAGCATATTTAGATATTAGGGCAGATAGGACAAAGATATGATTCGTTGTAGCCAGTCCCTCCCGAAAACTGGCTTGTTCAGGTTCAATAATATGCTTTGTGTTCATCCATTCCTGTAGTCTATTCAAGAGGAGTTTAGAATATAATTTAGCTACAATACTAAAAAGACTTATTGGGCGATAATTCCCCGGCTGACTTGGATTCCCCTTTTTGTAGATGGGAACAACAATACTGGATAACGAGGAAGCTGAAAAAAGTCCAGTGTCATTTATATATGTGAAGAGGGGAGCTAACAACTCGGCCCACCATACCGGATTACTTTTCAAGACTTCAGGGGAAACAAAATCTGGACCAGGTGCTTTTCCCAGTTTAAGGTGTGCTATAAGCACTATTACCTCCTCTGGGGATACCGGGGGCCATTCCTGAAGCTTATTTATAGGGGTAATATCCCATTCAACTATTTCTGCCTTAGTCTTAGAAAATAAAGCCTCGTAAAATTTTTGCCATACCAGCGGGTGAAGACTAATCTTACCAGCGCAGCTACCCTTTGACTGGGACGAACGGATGATGGCCCAGAATTTTCGAGAATCCCTAGTATTAGCTGCTATGGAAAGGAGAGCCCATTGCTCTTTGTGATAGTTACTTAGTTTTAAAGCCAATAGCTCGCGGTAATCTCTCCGACGATAAGCTAATTGGGCTCTAATAGCGTAGCAGGGGTTAGACTTGAGATCTCTAGCCAAGCGGCGAAGAGAAACTCTCGCTCTGCGGCATTCCCCATCAAACCAACTAGGTGAAGACCTGGCAAATGGGGCTATACCCCGAAAATCCAGGCTCCTTCCTGTAATTAAAGGGGTCAGCCTAGCCAGCAAGACCTCATACCAGGCTATGGTATCAGATCCCTGGGCCACTATCCCATCGACAGGAACAGTCCCAGATGGGGAATCCAGAAACGCTGCTAGAGCCCCAGCCCGTTCGTCCGACCATCTTGCTTGGACCAAGGGGGGATCTGCACCCACTCGGGAAGAGGAAATGCCAGATCTAAAAGAACCGGGCTCTGTCAGGGGGCTATCAATAGACAAAATTATGGGCAGATGATTAGACACATGAGAAGGGACCACCTCCATTTTAACAACTATGCAAAACTGACTAGGAGAAATCAATAAAAAATCCAGCACACTAGAGCCCTGGAGGGAGTGAAAGGTGAAGTTACCCACTCATCCCTTACCCGCCCATTTATGATAATAAGATCTAAATCTGCCATCAATTTCTCCATAAAGGCCTTTCTTGGGCCGACCACACCGTCTAAAGAATGGCGACAGGGGATATACAACAAATCTGCAGTGTCCTCCAGCCCAGGGGAGGCAGATAATAAGGCTGGATTGCCCAACCTGGCATTAAAGTCCCCTCCACATATCAGAAGGGCAGCTGGGAATCTTTCCATAGCGGAATGTACTGAATCCGTGATGCAGACCCAGATCTCTGGGTTATAATATGCTGAATGCATAGGTGGAATATATACATTTGCAATTAACATTTCAAACCCGGAGGGAAACTTGCAGTAAAGAAGTAAAAAACAAGCTTTAATAAAACTAAGGCGTTCCACAATAACTGCTAGAGCAGAAGAAATAAACAACGCAAGCCCACAACTGGGCCTGCCATGGGAGCTGGAAACAGCTGCATCCAGCCAGTATGTTTCAAATCCTCTCCAAGACCCAGAAAACGGGGGCTCCGTCGTCCAGGTTTCCTGGAGCAACACTATATCCTGGGCCTCCATAAAATGATAGAAATCAGGATCAGACTGGTGAGTCCTCCAACCCAAGATATTCCAAGAGGCCAGGGTGCAGGGCGAATCAGTCCTTCCCACTAGTCACTGATTATCAGGGGGAAGCGGTTTATGTTGTTGTCTCAATACTCTACCAACTAAGGGCAAGGAGGCTGCACTGAGCACTTTCTTAGGATCAGGTGGTAAACCAATGGAAACACACGGGGGTGGTGAGCCTACTAATACTGAAGACCCAGGGGCAAGCTGCACCGCGTATGGTACCCCTTGTAGAGTCACAAGATCCACCCTGCATTTCTGAAGCTGACAAACGGCATGCCTGGCGAGACCCCTGGGTAAAGTGGGAAGCCTGTGGGAAAAGCCCCTGAGGGTTGGGGGTAGCTACTGGTGTAAAAGGGCACTCATCACCCATCGATGCCCCCAATTCCATGTTGGTCCCCTGTGAGGGGAGCCAAGTTGAGGAGTGTATAGAAGATAGCCTACCGACTACAGATACTGAAGCATATTGTGACTTAATTCTCGGCCTTGGGGGAACATCCGC
Source organism: Sphenodon punctatus (assembly GCA_003113815.1). Taxonomy (NCBI): domain Eukaryota; kingdom Metazoa; phylum Chordata; class Lepidosauria; order Sphenodontia; family Sphenodontidae; genus Sphenodon; species Sphenodon punctatus. Next base: position 2,350,514 of record QEPC01010167.1, read on the forward strand.
TAATACAGGCTTAAGTGGCCCAGATTTTAACTCCCCCAGTTGGACATAGAAAGCCTCGAGGCGTTGTAGAAAGGATGCCTGGGAAGGTAATAAAGAGGCCGGGGTGGGTACAGAATCCGCCACCTTAGTGTGGGGGCACACCCTCACCCCTTCTAGAGATTTGATCAGCAGGGCCAGATAAACTTTGTAAACTTTGTCTCGCCGCCAAACAAGAAACGTTGGTAGCGAGACAATCCAGGGTTTTCTGCCATCTTGACAGTGGGTAACTAGGACCCACTGAGGGGGCCATGTCCCTAAGCTCCCCCTGCACAGGGGGTGGTAGAGGGGGTAAATCGGTAGCCTGCCCACCCCCTGCATCTTGGGCCAAAACCGGTGGCTCCTGAGGACACCCCTCAACCTGACAAGGGGGGGCTTGAAATACTCGGCTTATGAAAATCGCCCGGTCCTCGAATCTAGGTTTGTGGGCTAAAATAACAGAGGGTAAACCGGGAGAGATAAAAGTAACCAAAATCACCTGTCTACCTGACAAGTTTGACAAAGAATCTACTGCGATAATATCTCTCCTGGTGACCACCTCCTTTTTAAGGAGCAGCCTTAGATGTTCGGTCACATCCAGAGTACCACCCCAAAAAGGGGCTTGGCGGCCACGCAAAGGAGAAATAATAAAAATAAGAGAGGACGGCAGCAGCCCAAAGGATTCCGCTGTGTCGGTAAAAACAAGGGGGGGGGGGGGGCAGTTGTATTAGCTCTTCCTCCCAGCCGTGGGGTAGTTAGAAAATTTTCAAGCCTCTGCTGTTTGAGGATCTTAGGGGTCAGAGGAATGCTGGAAAACAGTTCCAACCCGCTCTTCGTAGCTAGAGTATACGAACTAGAGGGAAAAGGACAAGCAAATGTATCAGCACGTTATCATCAATAACCAAATTGCGTGCACAGCGCTTAGGCACAGCACCTGTTGGCGCGCGCCTTTGGCGCCGCCACAAGGCACGAGTCTTGATTTTATAGTGCGGCAGGGCAAGGATGCTCACAGGTCCGTCCGATTTCCAGGTGGAAATAATTAGCCCTCTCTGGCCGCCCGCACAGTTCCACCTCCGAAGGGCTTAGCTGTCCCGTAGCAAGGAGCTGACACCGGCAGGGCAAGAGCTCACAGGGGTACAAACACTCACCCGGGGACCAGCCTCCCGGTCACTCGCCCCTGAGACCCTTTACTTGGCACCTAGCCAGGGTGATCTAAAACCATTTCCAACGTCCAACAAAGGGAAAGGTGGTCACTTTCAGATCTGGACCCTACACTAAATTTTCTTATGAAACACCACAGTTCTAAATCGACTATCACGTAGTCTATCATACTAGCACCCCTGGCCGAAGCATAGGTCATATTGCCCGAGGAAGCAATAGGATAGGCACCATAAAGTATCCTCAAGTTAAGGGTATGAAGTAGGGAGAAGAGGTGCTTCCCTGAGGTGTTAACATTGGGGTCTCGCAAAACTGGAGAACGAATACCCCAAACTTCATTGAAATTTAAGTAATCCTCTTCCTCCCAAAGTAATGCCCCCCTCCCCCCCCCCCCCATTTCTTGCATTGAAATCACCTGCAAGACGAAATTTGTCACTGGAGCACTGAAAACAAAGAGACTCCAAGTATTGGTGAAATTCAGCCCATAAAACCCCACTATCGGATCCAAATAAGGAGGGTGGAAAATAACGGTTGATAATCGCCCATGCACGGCTAGCACACCCACAGATTCTTAACACCAAACTATAGTCTCTGAACGTGGGTAATAGTTTTACGGTTAGATCCAGGGTAGTTTTAACTAATGTTAATAAACCTGCTTTGGGATGCCCCCCCCTTGTGGGGGGGGGGGGAGGAGGAACTTAAAAGGTTATAGGACTGATAGCCAGGTAAATGAAAGGGGTTGGAACACCAAGTCTCCTGGAGGAGCATGATGTCATGGGAAGACAAAAAAGAGACCCAATCGGGATCCCTGACTTTCTTTAATAAACCTGCCACATTCCAAGATAAAAAGGAAATATCCAATTGCACTCACTTGGATGGAAAACGAACTAGTCTTTCTGAGCCCCTGGTCACCCCAGAATCCCTGGCGTCCAAACCCTTTGTATCTTGAGGCACAGTCTTACGATTGGGCATTGGTTTCCTCCAACTCTTTACTTCACCTGAAGATGAAGGTATTGGCAAAGAGTCCCTCCCTGGAATGGTATCCAGCCGGCCCTTCTGCGATTTGGCCGTAAGATTGGCTGCAGTGGCTTTTAAAGGGTTCTCTGAAGCAACTATGACATTTCCACTACACGCCATGACATTTGATAATGGCAGTCAGATTGTTGTGTTTGCCATTACATGTCTGGGACTCTCTACAGTCTATTACAAGGTTTTTAACTTCCTTTAACTTCCTAAAAATGACTAGAGAGGTATTGCCGATTAATTGGCACTGGAAGGCACAAACCTCGATAACTGAGGGACTATCTAACAGGGAAGGATTAGAGAGCGGGGAGCATAATTTGTATTTAGGGCTATCGTTTCCTAGTTTGCCATCAATAGGAGGCTGTGTTAGCTTGGTATCTAGGTTCCCAGACCAAACAGTAACCTTCAGGCTTGGGAATAAAGGTGACTGACTGGGCTCCCTGATGGGAGTCCGGCAAACTGGGCGATTTATAGACACTATCCCCTTTGCCTATTGCTTGTTCTAGGACACGTTTTGCTAGGAAATAGTTCGTAATCTTGGGCTGCTCCCTCTGGAGCTCCCCATTGTACGAACTAGGTTGGAAGGTGAATTTCCTGGCAAGGCTACATGTCAGAACCATCTCTGTAGGAAAGCTCTAAGCTGAGTATTATGCAATCTACACAACCGAATTAACAAAAAAACGAGAGCTAAAATATATAAAATAACACAAGGAATAGACTCGTACAACCCAAACCCCCCTCAAAAGGAGTTAATTGGAAACACTCTTGGGGCCATAGGGCATAACCAAATTCCCCTGATGAGAAGAGGCACACAAGTCCTAGCCCTTCAGGGGGGGCTTGCCTGCGGGGGGCTTAACCCCTGATGAAAGAAACTACACAAGTCCTAGTCCTGCATGGGCCTAGCCAAGAAGTTCTGTGGCGATCACTGAACGGCAGAGCTATCTCCCTGCTTGCTGCAAATGGCGACGGGGTAAAAAGGCATGTGAGGTGGCTTCGGCGAGGCACCCGCTACCTATTACAGGTTCTTCCTTGACTCTCCAAGTTCCAGGCTGTCTCTCCGGCCCTTCACCCTCTTCCTCAGACTGGGAGGGGGTTCCCCAGCAGCAACCCAGAGCCATCGAGCACTTAGTGTTGCTACTGGAATGTACATTTGCAAAAAAAAGGGCAATTGGGATTCTTACCTGTGAATTGCCCTTCTGTAGCCTTGCAGGGAGTTTATTCGGACTCAGGGAGCGATCTCCCTCGCATCCACTAGGAGGCAGCACAGACTTTCCACTGGGCATGCATAGGGAGCGCTCCCTCGCTTCCCCAGGAGTAACACAGCCGAAGATGAGAACTGGAAAATATAAAAACAAATACAACCTTCCCCGAACGGGGTAACATGTAAAACAATCAAACTATCTTAAGAGAAGCAAATTAGAAAATGACGGGTGGGCCGAATAAACTCCCTGCAAGGCTACAGAAGGGCAATTCACAGGTAAGAATCCCAATTGCCCTTTCTATAGCCTTCAGTCCGTTTATTCAGACTCAGGGAGATAACAGAGCAGTTAGTTTATTCGGCACGGGCGGGGAAACAAGTCAGTTAGATCCCAGCACCGTCTGCAGAACCCGCCTGCCAAAGGCGGCTTCGGCGGATTGGTGCAGATCCACCTTGTAATGTTTGGTGAAGGTATGGAGAGACCTCCAGGTGGCCGCCCTACAAATCTCTTCCACTGGGGCCCGGGAATAGAAGGCCGCGTTGGCGGCTGCTCCCCTGGTAGAATGGGCTAGGATAGGATTGGGAGGCTGAAGGCCCGAAGCCTTGTAGGCTTCTGCCACACAAGTGGCGATCCACCCTGAGATGACAGGCTTAGAGGCCTTTTCCCCCTTATGGCGAGGGTGATATTTAACCAGCAAACTGGGGGAACGCCTGAAAGGGGCCGTACGATGCAAATAAATCTTTAAGGCCCTGCGCACATCTAATGTGTGCCAAGTTCTTTCCAGAGGGTGGCTAGGCCGTGGACAAAAGGATGGCAGAATGACATCCTGAGCTATATGGAAGGCGGATGAGACCTTAGGGACAAAGGAGGGGTCTGGACGGAGACGAACAGAGTCCTTCCTGAACACACAGAAGGCCGGGTCTGCGGACAGGGCCCCAATCTCTGACACCCGCCGTGCGGATGTGATGGCTAACAAAAAAGTAACTTTGATTGATAAGAAAAACAAAGATACCAAATCCAAGGGCTCAAAAGGAGGAGCTGTTAGAGCTTTGAGTACCAAATTAAGGTTCCAATTAGGGAATCTATGCACCACCGGGGGGGAAATTTTACGAGCGGCCCTTAGGAATTGTCTAATATGTGTGTGGGTTGAGAATCGAGGCCCACCCGCCGCACCCAAAGTACTGTCAATTGCGGCTAATTGTCTTGAAATTGTGTTGGGACGTAGGCCCCTGTCGAGCCCCTCTTGTAGGAACTGAAGGATCTGTCCTACTGAAGGCTTAAGGGGATTTATTCGGTGCTCAGTACACCATGTTGCGAACACCTTCCAGGTACATTGGTAAATGCGATGGGTTGATTTACGTCTGGAGGCTAACAATGTCCGGATGACCGGGTCTGAATACCCCAATGATTGAAGGGCTAAGGTTTCAACAGCCACGCCGTTAGTTTGAGGAACTCCGGCTTTTGGTAGAGAACAGGTCCCTGTGTCAGGAGATCGGGTGTGAGATCCAGTGTCAGCCGCGTCCCCTGTGACATTGCGAGTAGGTCCGGGAACCAAGGGCGGCGAGGCCAAAATGGGGCTACAAATATCACCGTGGAAAGTTGTGTCTTGCAATGTCGAAGAGCCCGACTGAGCAGAGGAAAGGGAGGGAAGGCATAGAGGAGTCCCATCGGCCATGGATGAGTGAGAGCATCCATACCTTCGGCCTTTGGGTGAGCATGTCTGGTGAAGAATCGAGGCAGTTTGTAGTTGGTCGGGGAGGCAAATAGGTCCACTTCCGGTTTGCCGAACTTCCGAGTTATCTGCCGGAATGCCGACGGGCTGAGGGACCATTCCCCCGAATCTACTATTTGGCGACTCAGCCAATCCGCCTCGATGTTGTCTGTCCCTTTGATGTGCAGGGCAGATAGAGAGAGTAGGTGGGTCTCCGCCCATCTCATCAGTAGCATCGCCTCTTTGTGTAATGGTCTGGATCGGGAGCCCCCCTGGTGATTGACATACGCCATGGCTGTGGTGTTGTCCGTGAATACTATCACGTGTTGCCCGTTTACCAGGGGGCAGAAGTGTAACAGGGCCAGTCGTATGGCCTTGAGTTCCAGCCAATTGATGCTGTGGCTGGTGTCTGTTGGAGACCATATTCCCTGTGTGAATGCGGTGTTGATGTGTGCACCCCATCCCAGCAGACTCGCGTCTGTGGTCAAGATCACTCTGTGTGGTTCCGAAAGGGGAACTCCCTGGCTGAATCTTTCTGGGTCTGTCCACCAGGAGAGGGACTGGACGGTCTGTAGAGGTGTAGGAATGGAAATCGAGCAGTTGTCTATTATGTGCTTCTGCCAGGGTCGGAGCAGTTGTTGAAGTTTGCGGGCGTGACAGCGAGCCCACTGTAGGTGTCGTATGCATGAGATCATGCAACCGAGTAGGGATGCCAAGGTTTTCAGAGAGGTTTTGTGACGAGCCTGGACGGTCGCTATGAGCGTCCTGATTTTCTCTTGACGGGGGGTGGGGATGAAAACCCTGTCTAATTGGGTATTGAAGATGACCCCCAGGTGTTCGAGGCACTGAGAAGGGGTTAAGTGGCTCTTTTTGAAATTGATTTGAAACCCATGAAGTTCCAGGTAATTGACGGTGAGGTGCACATGCTCTTGGGTCATTTCGCGAGATGTTGCACGGATTAAGATGTCGTCCAGATAAGGGAAGATAGCCACTCCCTGTAGGCGTAGGTTGGCTATGATTGGTATTAGAATTTTTGTAAATGTACGTGGTGCTGTGGCCAGGCCGAAGGGGAGAGCTCTGTATTGCCAGTGCTGACCGTTGTAGGCGAAACGTAGCCATCGACGATGAGCAGGCAGAATGGGGACGTGTAAGTAGGCGTCCTTTAAATCCAGAGAAGCTAGCCAATCGTTCTTTGAGATTGCTAGTGAGATTGAGGCCAAGGTCTCCATTTTGAACTTTTGGATCTTGATAAATTTTGTTCAGTCTTTTTAGGTCTAGTACCGGTCTCCATTCTCCTGACTTCTTCTGTACCAAGAAGAGAAGCGAGTACAGGCCTTTTCCCTTTTCGTACCAGGGGACTCGTTCTATGGCATCCAGTTTGAGTAATCTGTCGATCTCGGATTCCATAGCTTTTCTTTTGTCCGGTGCTACCGACATGGGGGATATTCGGAAGAAGTCCCTTGGTTTGGTTCTGAGTTCGATTGAGTATCCTTGCGATACTGTTTGGATGGCCCAGGCGTCGGAAATCGATTGTTGCCATTGCTCGGTGAACAGGTGGAGTCTTCCCCCCAGAGGAACTGAGTCTGGGGAGGAAGTGTCCAAGGAGTCAGGATTCCTGTTTACGAGACGGAGATCCTGGTCGTCTGGAATATGAGGATTGAAAGTTAGATCTTTGAGGTCTGGATCCTCGTCCTCTTTGGCCTCTGCCTCTCTGTGGTTGAGACCATGAATTGTGTGAGTAGTACTGTCGCCTGTGGGGCTGATTAAAACGTTGGAACGGCCTAAAAAAGGTTTTAAAGGCCTGCACCTGGTTAAGCGAATGCTTTTTGTCCTTATTAGAGGCCTCAGTGAGAGCCTTATCTAAGGCCTGGCCGAATAGCTTTCCTCCTTTAAATTTACTGTTAACCAGCAGATTCTTTGCGTGGGAGTCTGCTCGCCACGATCGTAGCCAGAGACGCCTGCGCGCAGCTACATTAGCTGCCATGGCTCGAGCCGACCATGTGACCATGTCCATGGAGGCATCCATAAGAAAGGCATGGGCCATTGTAACGTTGGCTGCCATCTTGCGTGACAATGCCACTGAGATGTTGGGGTCCTTGGCTAACTTAAACCACTTCATAATGGCTCTGGAAGCATATGAAGCGGTGGTAGCTATTTGTAGATTGTATGCTAAGGCTTCGTAGTTCTTTCGAAGCCCAACTTCGATACCCTTGTCTGTCGGGTCTTTAGGTAACAGATCCTCTGATGAGGGGAATACAGATTGGCGGGCCAGTGAAGCTGCGGCGGCATCCACTCTAGGCGGTTTGAAAATGGGATCGTTCTGTTTAGTGAACGAATACAGAGCCTGTTGGACCTTAGAGAGCTTAGAGGGCTTGGTGGGCTGCTTCCACTGAGCTCTAATTATTTTTTCAAATGCTCTGTCCAAAATCACTCCCTTCCCGCTGCCATGCAGCTTAGGGATATATTCCCTATCTGAGTCCTCCTCCTCAGAGGAGGAGTCTGAATCCTTTTTCTTTTGCGCGCTAGGGGTTACACTAAGTACCCTTTGCGCCCTCCGGAGGAGCTTGGGGCCTTGTTCAGATGGGAGCTCTCTGCCAGCCTCCTTGTGCCCCTTGGAAAGGACATCTTCCCACCCGGGGGCGTCCTGTTCCCCTGTACTGGCAGAAATGGCCAATTCCTCCCCTGATCCCCCCGAAGATTGTGAGGGGGAAGGGGATCTGGTCTGTCTTTCTCCCCTGCGCTTCTTGCGTGGGGGTTGAGGTGGGGGCTCTTGGTCTGAAGAAGAGTCCAGAATTTCCCCCTCCTCCGAGAGGGGCCCTTCATCCTCTGAGGATGATCCTAAAAGATCCCTGAGAGAGAGCTTGGGGGGAGTTTTATGGGCAGGCTTGCATGCCTGTTTGCCTTTTCCCGCCTTTTTTGAGGAGCCCTTAAAGTGAGAAGGGGGAGGGGAACCAGAGCGAGCCCGCTTCTGGTTCTTTTCAATACGCACGAGGACCCCCATCATGGCCTTTAGTGCGTCCATCTGGAGGGATTGAAAGGGATCCACCTCCCCATGCCCCCTTACTTGCGAGGAGACAGAAGATTCTGCCTCCTCCTGTGCTTCCAGCTCCTCAGCCTCAGAGACCTGCCGCTCCTCCCTGGAGTCAGCCAGCGTGTCCTCTACGCGATCTGCGGGGACCGCGGCCTGTATGGAGCTGCCCCGCGCGGTTTCACTTTCGCGCTCCGGGGCTGAGGCTTCTTTTTGCCGCTTTGCGGCCTTAATGGCAGCGGCTCGGCGGGTCTTAGCTGTTTCCGCCATCCCACGCGCTGTAAGAAGGTCCGTACCCTGGGGTCGGATCCTGCGCTGTGGGCACCCGGGCCGTACTCAGGAGCCGGCACCGGAGTGAATTGAGGAGCCTGAACAAAACCCGGGCCGTACCCGGGGGCCGGCACCGAGGCAGAGGCTTTTAATGCCCTATGGGCTAGGCTGCTTTTATCAAGAAAAAACCCCGCAGGGTCGAAGAAAGTCCGGTGGGGGTGCGGAGCACCCCTGCTGCACAACTTAGTCGAACGGAGGCAGACTTTCGACTGGGGAAGCGAGGGAGTGCTCCCTACGCATGCCCAGTGGAAAGTCTGTGCTGCCTCCTAGTGGATGCGAGGGAGATCGCTCCCTGAGTCCGAATAAATGGACTGAAGGCTATAGAAAGGAGGTTTCTCTCAGCACTCTTCGCCACGGCCACTTCGGCCTGCTAACGGCCCCTCCAATGGCCGACACCCTTTGGGCTGGCGCCGCTAGGGCCCAGCCATAGGCTAAGTACCTGTGAGAGGCAGAGGGTCCAGGTGTTAGCAATCTCCCAAGGAGCCAATAAGTCCTTGCATCCCTCTGGAGGCACACAGTCACAAGCCCAACACACCCCCTGCTAGGGCCCAGCCCTAGGCTAAGTACAGTTCATGTGCACTTCCAGTTCTCACAGTCCCTCTTAAATCATAGTCTCAGCCCTCATAGAAGTCACCACCTATACATAGTTCCTTGAGGGCAATGTCCTCTGGGCTTCTTCAGTCTCTTTGGCTTCTGGATCAGGCACTGCACCCCAACAAGCCTGCTCCAAATCCAAACAGCACCCGATAGGCTTGGTTCAGAGACACGCTCAGGTCCTGTCTCTACCAGTGTCTGGAGCCAACTGCCTCACGTAAAGATGATTTAACACACAGTATAAGCTAAATTATAAACATACTTTACTACTGGAAGGCTCAGTTTATATGAACAGGAGATTCGCTTTATTTGCCTTTATTCAGCAGGAGAGGTAAGAACTGTCTGAAACATAAGAAAATAAGAAGTGCCATACTGGGTTGAGCCAGCGGTCCAACTAGCCCAACATCCAGTAGCTCAAAAGCAGCACATGTACAGGCCATGAAAGTGTGACCCACTTCTGACTTCTCCCAACTACTGGTAGTCAGGGGTTTAAGCCCCAAATCGTAGGCATTTATGGCTTTATCCTCTAAGAATTTATCCAATTTCATATGCTGTTGCCTTTCACAGCCTCCTCTGGCAATGAGTCCACAACTGTACTGTCTGCTGTGTGAAAAAGTACTTCCTTTTGTTAGTTTTAAATCTGCTGTCATTTAACTTCAGAGGGTGTCCCCTTGTTCTCTTATTGTGGGAAAGGGTATGCAAACTAAATAGACTAGGGATAAGAGGAAGAGTCCTGTCATGGATTGGGAGCTGGTTAAAAGATAGAAAACAAAGGGTAGGAATAAATGGCCATTTTTCAAATGGAGCGATGTAGATAATAGGGTGCCTCTGCTGAGGGAACTTGTCAAATGCTTTTTGAAAATCCCAATATACTTCAACAACAATCACCCCTATCCACATGCTTGTTAACGTTCTCATCGATTAATGAGGCATTACTTCCCTTTGCTAAAGCTATGCTGGTTTTTACCTACCAAATCATGCCTGCTGATATGCCTGGTAATTCTGTTTTTAACAATGGTATCCAGTCCACTAGTTTGCCTGGCTGACCAGTCTGTAGTTTCCACATTTACCCTGGAGCACTTAAAAATTGGTGTTACATTTGCTAACTTCCAATCTTCTGGCACAGAGGAGAATTTTAGCAATAAGTTACATATTACTGATAATATTAATTTGCATTTGATATAAAAATATAAATATAATCTCAGCTGAAGAACGGGGGCACACAATTGTTAACAGTTGTTACAGCAGTCGGCCACAACAACAAGCTGAATCACTGTAACAGCCTCCCCCTAGAACCTGAATGTCCTGGTTTTAGATAGCTATGCTAGCCGTATTGACTTATTTAATTTATTTATTTATTAACTTTATTTTCCTACTTACTTATTTTCCCTGAGAATAATTCAAATAGGTCAAACATGTATGGAAAGTAATTAGCTCTATAGAAATCTATCAATATCAAAAAATTTTGTTAATGATTTCTTCAAGCCTTCCTGACAGGTGCAAGGTCCAAATCATAGCAAAGAAAATAGTGTGATTAAGCTATAGAAGACAAGTTTTCACAGCAAAATATCTGCAGCCAAATACCACATCTAAATGGAAGACTTACAAAGTAGATTATATTCTTTGCTGGAAAAGTATAACACACCTGTGTCTGTGCCTGAAGGAACATTAGTTGACAGCCCCACGGTAGGATGGGAGGGAAAAGAATGGGAAACACTAGATTGAATGAATGATACAAACAACAGATAATCTTGCGGTTGGAACACTGGAGCAGGGATATCAGACATGAATGCTGTTAAAAATGACAGCCCTGTAATTAACTATGAAAACTTTAGCGGAAAGATGTGACAGATAAAGTTATTTGGTTTTCTGTAGTAACCTTCCTTCAGCTTAATTCTTTGCCACTGACAGCAACATTAAAAACGGTTCACCTGTGCGCCTTTCAAGACTGTATTATAAAATCCAATACAATATGGCTACTGTAGTTATATATTAAGCTTATCAAACACCCTATAATTCAGGAAAAACCTCTTCAAAAGTCAATACACACTGTACATTCAATTAAAGTTCTTTTAAAATACGACTGAAAATTCTCCACTGCAACAATGTGATGGTAAACATCTTCAGTACTTACTACTATTTACACTGATGCTCTAAGACGCTCAAAAGTTACAATAATATTACCTTTACAAAATGAAATGGAATTAAAAGGTTTTAAATACTAAATGAGTGCTACATATGAAGGGCCCAATCCAGGGTCTGCGCACTCACCAAGCGCAGGTTGTGCATATGCACTAAACGCTCATCATGTGCGTGCCATGTGCAAGACGTGCACCCATACCATGAATCTGGTGTATACACATCCTGTACTTGGTGAGCATGCAATGGGCACTTAGTGCGCATGCACACTAAAAGCATACACAGAGCTTGGACTGGCCCCAAATATTCCATATGTTTGCCTAAAAAGCAACAAAAGAAGCTGCAAGATACCAGGCTGCTGACATGGCCAGAGTGCATTACATTGGTATTCAAGTTAACATAACAATTAATGAAATAGAGATACCACATCTTGGGAGACAAATGCTTCATTTTATAGTCTTTTTCTTTAACATGCAACTGACTCATGAATATTTCACACACACACACACACACACACACACACACACACACACACACACACACACACAAAATTTTAGAAGGCTAAACTAAAGTCATTTGCCAGGTTCCAATACAGAAATATATGAGAGCTGTACTGTAAAGAAGTATACAATACAACTATATTGTACTGTACAGGTGTATTCTATTTTCAAATTCAATGAAACCAAAGTCATTAGTAATAATGAGTTACATAAGCACTCCTTACAAGACTGAAGGGTAAGAGTGGACCTATGGAAAACAAATGACAAGGAAATCTACCAGCTTACTAGCTGATCAACTTAATGGAGAAGTTTCTCCAGAAAAAAAAAGGAAAAAAAAGAACAAAGGGAAAATACATTTTAGGCAGGCTTTCTGAAATATAAAATCTAGCAATTACTATGAGGAAGCTGGCAACCTTTTTAGTCACTACTAAAATTGCAAGAAAAGAACAACTGTAACTGGCTGCTGGAAAACTGGAAATTTTATTAACATTGAATCATTAGATTGGGTCTCAGAAGCAGACAGCATGGAATAATATGGGTCAAGCCGGGGGAAAATTATAGCTGAGAGAGAAAAATGAAATTCTCCCAAGTCTGGGTCATTACAAAGAAGATCAGCCATTTTGTTCCTAGTGAGCTTAACATGGAATCAATGCAGCTCTTGTGTGTTTAGACCAAATCATGAAACACTATATGCTTCAGAAAAGGGTTGGCTCTTCAACATAAGATAGTTTGATTAAAATAGGATGCTAAACTAAACCATGTTACTGATCCTCATAAGCTCTATCATCAGGATTGAACCTTCAATATAGTTTTCTGCATTATAGTCACCCTGGCCTTTCTTATCTTTTAGCAACGAGAACAGTGTCAACATTCAACAGCACACATCAGGCGATTACATTTTCTGGATTGCTCACTTATCCTAGCATTACCGAAAGGATTACACATTATTTACTTGATATTTTGCTAAGAAATATATTTTCAAAGCAAAGAGAAAAACAGCATAACATAAACCACAAATTACCTGAATTTTTATTAATCTCAATCTTCCACTAAAAAAAAAATGGTGGAAGTTTCACCTCATTTTAAAATGGGAGAAGCAGAAAAATTGTGAGTACTTGGCATCCCTGAAGACAACCCATATTTTAATTGTCTGAAAATGAAGTCATGGGGCTAGCTTTTAGGCAAGCAAGCAAATTTGAAAGTTCTCTCTCCGATACATTCATGCTTCAAAGTTTATCAATGTACAGAATTATCTAGCATGTCTCCTGGTAACACTATTTATATAGTCACCAGACACATGTGAAAAAGCACCATAGAGTGAACACTTTAATACATTTGGGCTTGAGGTAGATATGGGGAAGTCCCAGATCAAGTACATGAACAGGAATTAAAATCTTGTTAGTCAACATTGTGAGTGACTACTGCACCCCTGCACAAGCATATTTCCTGCTAAGTAAAAGATAAAGTAATGGACCATGCTACACCTTGATCTGAAGTTTTCCAAAATGGAGGATTTGAGGAAATAAGCTGAGAGAAAGGATCTTCTGAAGTAAATAGGAGACTCCCATATAAATTGATAACTTGAATAAATAATTAAAATGGAAAATGGAAAATATTAATCATTTTAAAAAGCACTGTTGACTGTATCAAGGAAAGAAGAATTAGCTAAACCTTTAAAGCCATATGGACGTTGAACTTTTAGGTAAGACAATGTGCAGGGCTAGTTACTTAATTTTGCACTTTAATGAATGTATTTTATACCAAGTTTCTAAGGACTTATACAGTATAAAATACACAGTTTTTGCTCTGATTGAACCAACAGCTCTTTTGAAGCAGTTTAGCTGATGTCTCCCATATTAACTTTTCTCCATGTAAGTTTACAAGAGCAAGCTCTACGATGGGAAAAGGAGTTTACATTTGTACGACTGCACCCACACTGGGACTAGCACAAATGAAACTGTATCAGTTAAAACGTCAAACTGTTCAGTAAATAAAACATTGGATGTGGGGGTAGGGTTAGAGATCTGCAGCAGTGATGAATTTCCCGTTTTCTCAACATGTATTTTAAAAGCAGGTTTTAAAATTCTCTTTTCCCCCCCCACACCCTCGGGTACATTTGACCAGAGCTCTCTTCTAAGTGTGGTCTGTAAGGGGGGAAACTCCGTTGTTTGATGCTAGTAAAGCTTGAACCTATGCTTTCAGTCCAATCCTCCAAATGCTTACACCCAAACAGTTTACTGACAATGGGACTACTTTGGAGTCAGCAGTTTGAGAACGGAGGCCTCCATGGGTGAAAATAAATGAGACAATAGCCCACATTAGCTAACATTAGCCCATACCATTTGTTAGGTGTTCACCAGAAAGTTATATAGAACTTTCTAACAGTTCTATATAAGGCCTATAATGACTCTCTGAAAGCTACCCCCTTTTTATTCAAAAATAACTTTTTCATAACTGAGTTATGAATTTGACTGACATGGTACACGTAAGTGAACTTTTAGAATAAAAGAGGCACTGTCCTGTTTTAACCTATTGATAGCAGATAATTTCACTGGTTTATAATGCACTTTAACCAATCCCAACACAAAGTCACAAAACTCTATTTTCTCTATTATGGTAAATATTGGCCTCCCTACACTAAATATTAAGTGGAAATGAGGTACGTGACAATTTGGATACTACATTAGTATGCCAGTCTCAGTGTCAAAGTGAATGATTTCCCATGAGTTGAGGATAGTTGGACTACTTTACTTTGGCTCCCTCTACTAATTCGAGAAATACATCACAAGTATAGACACAAAAAAGTCTAACAAAAAAAGCCCAACCAAGTCACTCTCAAAAACATGGTGCTAGATTTTTTCTGATGATACTTCAGATCAGAAGAGTGCTCCCAATTAAGAATATGAACAATGTAATAAAAAGGTACAAACTTATTGGACTCAATGTCCCTTTGAATACACAGTATTACCATGCTGGAACTATAGGACTGATACATTCTTTCCTCTTAATACACTCTTGCTACAATCCTCAAAATGCTTACACCCAAACTGTTCACTGACAATAGGACTACTTTGGAGTAAGCAGTTTGAGAACTGAGGCCTCCATGGGTGAAAATAAATGAGACAATAGCCCACATTAGCTAACATTAACCCATACCATTTATTAGATGTTCACTCCCAGACACGGGTCCACCACCCAGCCCCCACTCATGGCATCGTTTTGGAGAACTTGGAGCCCACTGTGTGGGCAAATACTGGTTAATGCGCTCATTTCCCATCTATTATGGTGTGCACGGTCTCCAAGACCTGGGTGCAGCGCTTAAAGCGGTCCGAGGAGCAAGTGTTCTTACTTTTGCTTTTGGAGAACACCAAAAAGCTGGGGGGGAAGGGGGGGAGAACGGCAGAGGACAAAACCCCAAAGAAAGCAGATGAAAGACATGGCAGCAGCTTCCTGTACTTGGGAGTTTGCTGCAACTTAAGAGTCATGAAGGGGAGGTGGGGGGTGCGTGCATGGCGCACTTCCCTGTTTATTGGGTTTGTCCGCAGAACCATGTGAATGGCGGTTGCGTGGAGTGAACCCAGGCTCCAGCAGGCTTCTGTCTGGTCAGTTAACACCCTCCTCTGATGTATATTATTCACCGGTGTCAGAGGTATCACTATTTTTGAAAGCTCTGTGTCTGTGTCTGTGTCTGTGTCTGTGTCTGTGTCTGTGTCTGTGTCTGTGTCTGTGTCTGTGTCTGTGTCTGTGTCTGTGTCTGTGTCTGTGTCTGTGTCTGTGTCTGTGTCTGTGAAAAACAACCTGCATACTTGAAGTTAAGTTAAATTAAGTGTTTTATTAAAGATATTTAGAATTTGTCAAAGAAAATGACACGTTAGATTCACCATTTTAAACATGTCATTGCTAATATGTTGAAAATAATTATACGTAAATGTGCATTTGAAGCTTTTCTCTAAAAACGAGCTTAGTGTTAATCGCCCAATACCCATCCTTCTGGATCAGTTTTTTAAAAATAAAAATAAATATAAATATATTAAAGAAAATCACAGGATAGCAAACTAGACTATACATCTAATTCATTCTTTTTTATATAAATATACACCATGTCTGAGTTTGGGGGGATGTAATGTAAACCATATCAATGATGATGATGGTTGATGAAAATGATGTAGGTGGAATTTATACATCATTGTTGCATCATCTAATTACTCATCATCTTTACATTCTTTTTATACCTGCTTTTCAAACTCTCTTTCCATTATGACTCACTGCTCAGGTATAAAATGTATTAAGCACTTTTCCTTTATGCTTCCATCCATAGGACATGATGAAATAAATAGAAGTGTCAAAAATAAAATGAAAAGTGGCTTCATGGAGAGACACTGCCTCTCTGCATGATCAAAACCAAACAACAAATATCAGCTTAGGTTTTGTTTAGAATACTCAAGTTGTTGTCTGCATGTGCAAAGACCATTGACCATGGACCAATTTCCCCCCCCCCCCCCCTTTTCATCCTATTTTGAGACTTAAAAGATAATTCCATAACCCTGACAGCAATGAAGGCATGGCAAATACATTAAACATCATTGTGGGGTGTGAACCTATCCACAGATTGGGCCCCAACCCATAGTTGGGTTACTGTTAGTTACATCCCCCCTAACTCAGACATGGTGTATATTTATATAAAAAAGAATGAATTAGATGTATAGTCTATTTTGCTATCCTGTGATTTTCTTTAATAAATTTATATTTATTTTTATTTTTAAAAAACTGATCCAGAAGCCTTAGACATTGCACCACTATTTTTCACTGGAGAGATTTATCAGTAGTTTAAAAAAACAAAACAAAAAACCTCACACTTCCTTCTCCTTAGTTAATATATCTTGTATGTCATTTGCAGAGAATCTCAAACCAGACTCTGCAGAGGCAGCACTGATAAAAATTAAATATTTTTTCTTTAATAGTCAACTAATCATTTAAATTGTTTTTGTTCAACAACTTATACATGTACAATACTGCTGATAGGATAGAAAAATTAACTTTCTATTTTGTAGTCTATAGATAAGAGTTGCAAGTGGATAAACAATTAGGTGAAGTGCATAAATAGAGAGGCATTTACAAGGATAATTTTAAATAAGGAAAATATGCTTTCTGGAAACATTTTCTGCACAGGAACCAACATGATTGGGACCTGCTATGAGAGTCTTGAATTTCAACTAGTCCAGACTTCTTGTGTGATTTGGAGAACCCACCACAATGATGCCTTTACTAAGGGTGATTTCAGAAGTGACGTGTTCCAATTCACCAGTGAATCCCACCCCGGTGTGAACAGATTCACCACGGGCTGTGGTGACACGTGCGGCCCCAACAGAAGTGACAGGATCGTGACCACCGCCCGGGGGCAATCAGAGAGAACATGGGCCGGGGGAACACAACAGACATGCAGTGGGGAGACAGGGACCGCGGTTCGAGCCCCAGAATGCACTGCGGCTGGGGTCAATTCCTTCCACCGCAGCTGCGGGTTTCTGTTCAGAAGTTACTTTTCATTCACCCCTGCCGTGGTGACCATTCACCACACTTCTGGACCTCCTCCCGCCCCAACCGCATGAAGCGTGGTTCGCTTCACCCTGGGCTGTGTTTAACTGTGGTGAACATCTTGATACGAGCAAACAGACATGCACGGCGCTTTCACCACCAACCCCCCGCGTTTGACTGAGGTTGACTGTGGTGGACATTCACCATGTCACTTCTGAAATCACCCTCAGTATTCCAAGAATATAATGAAAACATTGGGTAAAGCAACAGACACAGAACCACCTGGATCCTGCCAATGCAGGGGAGGGCCAATGCAGCTGCCACACTTTGAGTTGGCAGAGAAGGCAGTCCAAACAAGCATCCCCCAGTAACTTGTTACCAGTCCCTCCTTCATATGCCACGGGCTTTTCCCGGACTCCTGATGCGCTGAAGGATTGGGCCTGCTGCCACTAGACAGCTGATGGGGGGAGGGCCCCCGGAGGAGCACACATGCTCTCCCCACCCATCAAAGAGCTGGTCAGGGGAGGGGGGCAGAGGATCATATGCACTCTCCTCCAGAATATCAGCTGTTTGGCAGGCAAGAAGAGTGCAAGCGCTTCCCGCCCCCCCCCCCCCCCCAAATCAGCTGTTTGGTGGCCAGGGTGAACACACTTCTTTGGCTCGTGGCAAGGCTGCATGGGCCAACCAGATGGGAGGTGGCCCATTACCCCACGTTGGCCTAGTAGGTGGGTGAGCATTAACTCAAAATGCATCTCTGGTCTTCTCCAGCAGACATGCTGTATAGCAGCCGGTTGCCTGGCTTGGAGTGGAAGTGGGCAAACATCTGGCGGCACCAGCCTGTCAGCTGCATCACAGGCTAATGTCGAGTAAGGTTGACCAATATAGGTTAACGTCTCATGTGGCCTTACCCATTATCTATGGGAGGCTATTTTCCTAGAAGCACACATTGGTTATCTTGGTGGCTTAATCCATTTCCTACCAAGAGAATCACAACCTCGCTCCCTCCTACCTCTCTGCACTTATCACCCTCCATACTCCAGCCCGTGCACTTCACTCCTCCTCTGTCCCTTCTCTCACCCTTCCACGCCTTCCCTGTTCCCCTAAGCGCCTTCATCCCTTCTCACTTGCTGCCCCACATGCCTGGAACTCCCTCCCTGTCCACATCTGCCTTGCCCCCTCCCTTCATACCTTCAAATCTCTCCTTAAAATTCACCTCTTTCGCTCTGCTCTGTCTGACTCTTTATCCTGCTGAGCCACTATTTCCTATACCTACGGTCTGTTTACCCCTATCCTTGCCACATGGACCTGCCTGCTGTCACTCATCGTAACCAAGCCAAGTACATGCACCTGAGACCTTGCATCCTCATGAATGTTCGACCCCTTGTCTCTCCGTCTGTTCCCCTTCCTATGTCTCTCTATGATCTATGCTCATTGAGGTTCGTAAAGAATCTTTCTTAAGGGGCTAGAGGATAGTTTTTAAACGGGGGTAGTCCATGTGTGGTTGGTGGAGTGCAACTGCAGGGGCTACGTGTGTGGGCAGGGGACAAATGGGCGCACACTCATCTCCACCCACCTCCACGTATGGAGCAACCTGCCTTTTCACCAATTGCTCCATGAGTGGGAGATGCGTGGGTGGGTGGAGATGCATGGGGATGCATGCGTTGCAGGAGCACGCATGCATGCACCTTGACATTTAAACGTTTAAAGCAAGTACAACTACTTGCAGTGACAAGAAGCTAGATTTGTGGGGAAGAAAATTATATAGAGAAGTTACCGTGTGTTGAGCATGGTATACATGTCTCAATAAAACAGTAGTTAAAAAGATTCCCCTGCATTCCTCACCTATTAGAATATGTATGCAATTTTTGCAGTCTGACCTCAATAAAACATTAAGCAAGGAAATCAGTTAGCAGCATTTGTGTGTTTATAACATTACAGGAGACAGAAAAGGGATCTCAGGGCCTGCCTTTTACTGTTGGCTTAATAAATTTCATGTAAGTTTTGTTCTATGATATGAACACTGCCAAAGCCATAGGCAATGGGAAAGTGTTGTGCTTTTAAATTCTAATAAAAGGAAAGGATGAACTATTTCTGCACAACATTCTACCAGAGAGCCCCCAAGCAAAAGCAGAAATAGGTAAACTCAAACATTGAAGTGTTCTATGAAATACTATTTTATTGTACAGGGATCACATGAAGTTCCTTCCAAACATACACTTGTTTCAGAAGAACAAATTTTAAGAGCCACTTTCTGCTTGTTTTGACTTTATTTGGTATTGAATGAAAGGTTTTTCTTTGGCAGTGCACTTCTATGCTAATGAGGATGAGAATTGTCACCTACCGCAGTGTTTCAGCTTTACTTTTAATCTGCCAAGCTCAGCAGTTTTGAGGGGGGGGTGGGGGAGGAGGCTTGCATCGGAGAAATTAGCTTGTATTTCTTTAAAATGGCGTCTGCTACCATTTTAGAACTCACACGGGAGTGGAAAAGAAACATTTAAAGCAAGTGAGTGACGTGATTTTTCTCTTTTTCCTTTTTTGGATACTTTCCAGAATGTAAAGGTTTCAAGGGCACAGGCAGAGCTTTCTTGGAATGGACAAATGGTAATTGCTGTTGCAGCTGCAACTTCATTTAGAGCTCTGGGGATTTCACACATACTACAGCCTTATAGTATTTAATGACCATGATATTATAATTCAATTACATTTTTGCAGCAGTAAAACAGCAAAATACACTACAGTGGGATGCAAAGAAATCATAGCAAGCCCATCAATTCTTATTTTTTAATAATGTCTTTTTCATTATTTCCATTGTTCATCTTTACTTCCTTTACTGAATGGCCAGCAAGAGAGCCATACAGTAGAAGCCAGCATCCTGCCTCTGGAAACAGTTATGTTAAAATGAGGCCATGAGCCATCATGGAGCTTCCGACAAAGCTGAGTACTAAGTTACTGTTTGACCCCACAAACACATGCAAATTTGCTTATATGAGCACATTCACTGAGACCTTTCTGGCTTGTTGTAATGCCTGAGGCTGCTGTCTGAAACTGTGCATAGGTTTGGGGTGTGGTGACTCCTGTACACAGATGACACCCAATTCTACCTTTCAGGCATCCACTCCTACCGCTGCAACTACACAGGTCCACTTGATTTATAGGGGACGTAAGGCAGTTGAAGCGGGAGAATGGGCGATTAGAATACATGTGAAAATGGACTCTGTGCTGAGCACCATAGATGGTTTTTGAAGGACTATGTTTTTGAAGGACTCTGGTGAAGGACTATGGTGGCTAAAGTGGGGGTGGTAAGGATTTTCTTTTTCCTCTGCCACTTATAATATCTGCAAAGGTCCTATCCAGAGGAGTTGTTCAAGGCAGTGGACAGCTTGGTGAACCTGGGCTAATTTAAACTCCAGACAGAAACATCTATGCTGTGATGTGTGCGCTACCTGTTTTGCACACAAAATTGCTTCTATGTATCGCAATTTGGGGTTGCTAGTGGGGAGTCAGAGCTTGGAGTTGTAGGGGTTCAAGCCCAGCCCTTCCAATAGCTCAATACTATCAGATGCCTGGATTTATATGAGCCTGGCTTTTCTGGAGATCAGCGGGGGGAAATTGCATTGTTGATGTTCTTAAGACCTTTCAGCAGCCTTTGATAAAGTTGATCACAAGGTGTTGTCAACATGGCTGTGGGACCTGATGGGTTCATGCGACTGCTCTCAAGTGGTTCCGTTCATTTTTGTTGGGGAGATCACAAAGTGACCAAATTTTAATCAATTTTAACCAACTTTTAAAAAAACTTAATATGTATATATCTAAACAATATAATATAGGTTACAAATAAAAAAATAAGACTGAGCTGGTATTAATTTTATTTAGTTATGTAGATATAGGCAACTCATAGCCCATTTGCTTGTGCCTGCTTGCTTTATAGGGTGCAGCCACACACACTGCGGTGGGCCTGATCCCCGTGGTGGGCAATTGCTGCCACTACACTTCAGGGCCAGTGCGAGGAGCAGGACAGAGGGTCAGGCCCGCATGAAGAAGCTGGACAGGCTGCATGTATCTTTTAAAAAAAATAAAAAAAAATTGAAAGTATCAGACAATGCTCTTTAAAATAAGTTTGAAATTACAAACTGTTGAAATTGAAAGTATCAGACAATGCTTTTTAAAACAAGTTTAGGGAGAAACTGCATCTTTCCATCAGGCACACTAGGACAGTGATATCGATTGAGCATTACAGTGATACAAATTCTGTATTTACACGTAAACAATCACCATGCTATTAAGGGGAAGTGTTACCATTCTAAGCTCAATTTCAGAAGAACCACATGGTGAGGGAGGCAAGATCAGAACGTGTGTCACAATTTTAGATTTTGGCCTTGATCCACCTGATGCAAGCCCAGCATGACTAGGTTGTCAGTTGAGTTATGTGTTGTTCAACTGACATCATGTTACAAGTCACTAGCTATTATTTTTTCAGACTCTGAACAGGAGCCCAGGCGCTCCATGGCCAGACACAAACATAAAATACCAAATGAAACTGTATTTAAATGAGACTGTATTTCAGTGCTATCAGATTTTATTTTATTTTGAAACATGACTAGTAGTTATGTTCTTATTTAATGTAAGCTAACAAATGAAAGAATGAGAAAGCTAGACTTCTTGTGCATATGTAATTTAAGAATGAAACTGGTAATGCAACTTCCTTTTAGGAACTTTGTATCACATTATTAAAGCACTTCTAATTAGTACCTTGTCATAACTTAGCCTAACAAAATACTCAAATGAATAACATTGTTTTAAAAAAATATGCAATAGAAACCTGACTTGAAAGACGAGAGTCCCTTATCAGAAGTTTACTGACAAAGTTCCACAGACGTGCCTGGAACTTGGACTTGTGCTAACCAAGCATCAGTGGATGGCTCATGAACCTCACTGATATTTCATATACTTTGCATGTTTCTTTTGCTGTCTGGTATCATATGTTAATTCTCAAAATGGGGTCATGCAGGCAAAAATTTGGGAACCACTGGGTTAGTGACAGATTTCAACACTGCCTCATATGTAGGTTTTTCTTTAAAAAGAAATTTAAATAAATAAACAAATCCACACATTTCTTGTTACACCTTTAGCTTTTCCATGTTTGTCATTTAAACAAAAAGCAGTCGTTCGTAACAAGTGAGCAAATGAAAAAGGTATGTTTGGGGTCAAACAGCAAAGATTTTACTTCATATGGTGATTTCCAGCATACTTGCTTATTGGAACAAAAAAAACCATTGTTTATGGATTTTTTTGGTGCAAGCTATATATTTTATTATTTTTATTTTAAAATTAGCATTACAACTACCTGTCTTTAGAATGGGTTTCACAATAAACATGGATGACAAACAACAACAAGGGTAAATTACTTACCTGTAACATTTGTTTTGAGAAGAAGCCTCTCCACGTACACACATAGCTGGGCGCCGACACCAGACACACTATCCAAGCTGGTTTTAGGTAGGAAGCAAGAAACTGACATCACCAGAGTTGCCTATAGAGAGAGAGCCCCGCTTCCCGCACCTGCAGTCCTTTCTCCAGAGGCAGAGAACCCAGGAGCTGAGAAAACTCTTCTAGTGGGGAGTGGAGAGGCTTCTTCTTGAAGAACACCAGATGTTACAGGTAAGTAACTTACCCTTCTTCTTCAACAGCTTCTCCACATCCACACATACTAGGGTAGATTAAAGAGGGTAGATATTAGGTCACATGGAGAGCAGTGAAGAGTTCAAACAAAGACTGCAGGACAGTCCTACCCAATTGATCATCAGTTCTGACTGCTAAGTCAATAGCTTAGTGTCTTGTAAAAGTGTGAACTTAACTTAACTAAAGATGCTGCTACACTTCTAAGAGAATGAGACCTAAATCTTTCTGGGGGAGATTTAGAGGCTAAGTTATAACACAGCAAGACATGTCTTTATCCACTTTGAAAAAGTCTGCTTGGAAACTCCAACACCATCTTTCTAGTGGGCACAAATATGAGAAGGGCTTGGGTTTTACTAATTGTCTTAGCACAAGCCAAGTAAGACAGCATTGCCCTCTGGAGGTCCAATGTGTGAAGGGCCACTTCCCCTGGGAATGTATGTGGTGCAGGGAAGAAGACAGGTTGCATAATACACTGATTCAGGTGAAATTCTGATGTTAGTTTAGCAAGAGAGCTGGGTGGGACCTCATAACCAACTTTTCTTTGTGCACAATGAGGTACGGCGGATTACAGACTAATGCGTTCAATTCCCCAATATGTTTAGCAGGCGTTACTGACAACAAGAACAAAAGCTTTAATGTTACAAAATCCATAGGTTCAAAAGTCAGTTTCAAATTAAATGAAAGGACTAAATTTAAATTCTCACGTTGGTATAGGAGGTTTAACGGGTGGTAATATGTTAACAGTTTATTCTGAACTGGAACATGAAATGCAGAAATTGCTGCCATATGCACCTTCACAGATCCTATCAAAAGGCCAAATTTACACAACAGAAATAGATATTGCAACACTTGAGAAACATTACAAACAAAAGGATTAACAATGATAGAATTTGCCCAGAGGGTAAAACAAGTCCATTTCACTACATAGCCAGCCCTAGTGGAGGGCTTCCTGCTAGCCAGCATAAGATCTCTAACCTCTTTAGGGAGCTTCCACTCAGGCTGTTTGCCCACATTACCTGGAGCGGCAATTCTCCCCGTGGCAAATTTCCGGGCTGAAAATCTTACCTTTAACTCTGCATGTGGGTGCAGGGTTAAAATCGTCATCAGCCAGGTCCTGTGGCTTTTTTACTTATGAATCACAGGGCTCGAAATCCAGCCCTGTCATTTGTAAAACAAACAAAAAAGACGCATAACTCGGCTGATGACACTTTTAACCCCGCACCCACATACAGAGTTAAACTTAAGTTTTCCAGCTCGGAAATTTGCCACCGGGAGAATCGTAGCATGGGCAAGCAGTCTCAGAGTTTGTCAGCAGAAGAGTTCCCATGCTGTTAAGTGTAAGGATAACAGATCTTGATGCCACGCTTGGCCAAAGTCTTGAGATGTCAAATCTGGCATTAAAGGAAGTCACCAAGGTGCGTCTAGCAGGATTTCCAGCTGATTGGGCAACCAGAATTGCCTCAGCGAGCTTGTGGCAAACAGTACCATATTTGCTCCTTCCCTCCTTACTTTGAGAAGGACTCTGTGAACCAGAGGGAAAGTGTAAAGTAAACCCTGTGGCTCTGGTCCAACCAATGCATTCCCTAGCTATCCCTTGCCTCAATCTCTCCTTGTAAAGAATTGGAGAGACTTCGCACTGACAGGTGAGAGAGAATCCGTGATGGACAATCGTCTCAAAAAAGAGGCTTCCAGTCCCCACTTGTGGACTGGGAGTAAGTCCTGCTGAATATTTGCCACCTCAGGAAGATGTACTGCTGCTGAAGTAGTTGCATGGGCTAAGCACAATTTCTATAGAGCTTTTGTATCTAATGTCAACTGATGAGCTCTGCTCCCACCATGGCAACTGCAATAATACATTGCTGTCATGCTGGCCATTGACACTTGAATTGTGTTCCCCTGTACTATGACAGTAAAATCTTTCAGGGAAAACCTCTCTACTCTTAACTCCAGAACATTTATATTTAGAGCACACTCTGAGGCAGTCCAGAGCCCACCTGCGGAAAGGTGTTTGCAGTGTGCTCTCCATCCCAGGTTTGAGGTATCAGTTGTTACTCCTAGAACAGGGGCCTGAGGTTGAAAGGGGACCCCTGCACATACATTGCTCCTGCTGGTCCACCAACATAGGTTGTCCAGAACTGTCACTGGGGGCTCTATTTGGAAAGTGTCATTCAGCCTCACCAGGAGGAAGAAAGTCAACCACCACTGCTGAAGAGGCCTGAGTCACGGATACGCTAAGGGGGTAACTTGAGTGTGTCACGGTCATTAACACAAGGAGCCTGGAAAATAAAAATGTATAGTTGAAGATGTCAACATAAAATAACATCAGTGGTATTACGGATAGCTTGCCATCTTTCCTCACATGTATAAACTCTAGCCATGATGGTGTTGAGGGGCACACCCATGGACTTGAAACATTGGAGAGGGAGGATTTCCCCCAATTTAGAAGAAAACCCAGGTTTTGCAAGGTCATACATGGGAATTGGAGATGATTTGCCAATTGAAGAGGGCGCCCTAACCAATCTTCTATACACAAATATAACTTTCTTCCTGAGTAATGCTGCTACTGTAGCAAGGCACTTAAGTTTGTGAATATTCTTGGGGCAGTAGATAAGCCAATAGGAGAACTCTAAATTGAAAACAAGAATTCTCAAACAAATCGAAGATACTGCCTCAGTCTAATAGCCCCATGAAAATAATCCTTCATACTGATATCAACTAGGAAATCTCCATGCCTTGAGGAGAAGATAATTTGATCCTATGTCAACATTGTGAATTTAATTTTTTTAAGCATACCCATTTAAAGGTCTGCGTCTAGCATGGGTCGCTAACCTGAAGTGTTTTTTGGGTACTACAAAGTATTTAGAATAAAAGCTTTTAAAAGTCTCTAACGGAGGTATTGGCTCAATTGTTCCCTTCAATAACAACTGCACCATTTTCTAGGAGAGCAAATTACATGTTATAGGATCTGACGGTTCTGGAGTTGCAACTACTCTCAGAAAAAGGGGGGGGGATTTGAGACAAACTGAATAGAATAACAATATTACAGTGTTCAAGACCCATTTGTCTGAAGTCAATTCCGTTCAATTATCTACATATGAATGAAGTCTGTCACCAAAAACAACAGTAGGTGATGAACTAGACCCAATTAAGGTGGGGTCAAAAATGTTTCTTTTGCTGCATAAAGGAAGCAGCCGACTTCTTTGCTTCTGACCGTTCTGCTGCTGGTTTTGCTGTGGCACTGTATCACGCTGTACAGGCTTGATCCTGTGAAGTGGGAGGCCAGTGCAGTATACTCCTGTCTCACCTGCTTGGGAAGAATTTCAGATTTCCTCTGATGGGACATTTGGGTAGAATTTGAAGGTAGAACAGAGTCCCATGGATTTTACCTTGAAACGATCAGATTTAAGCTGCCTGAGCTCTTGATTAGTGCTCTCATGAAACAGATTTTTCTTGCCAAATGGGGAGATTGCCAATTACATTTTGAGCCTCTTGAGAGAGCCCTGAAACTTGGAGCCATTCCATGGAGTATCGATGAGGCCATGGAATGTCCTGCAGAATCTGTAACATCAAAAAATATTCTAGATACATTTTTAGAGACCTCCTTAGCATCCTCAATGGTAGGTATAAGCTGCTTCTTAGTATCTTGAAGTAAGTCTTGTAATATATGAGAAACAGTATCCATAAGGTGTAAATGTATCTGCCCATTAGGGCAAGGTAACACCTAGCTCTTATCACCATTGTAGAAAAATAAATCCTCCCTCCCAGAGAATCCAGTCTCCTATCCTCATCAGTGGGTTGAGATGGAATTTTCCCAGACTTCGAAAAGCTGCTGAAAAGTTATGAGAGTTCGGCGCAGGGTGTCGTATTAATTTTTTAAAAAAATCTGTACTGGGTACAGGGTACATTCTTGGTAGCACTGGCTCCTTCCAGAGCTCATCCAGCTCTTATAAGAAAGAGCTTTAGCTAGCAGAATAGCAAGTCTATGACAGAGTCCTACAGTCCATACATCAAAGAACTGGTATGGCTCCTTATAATCCATAGGACCAAGGAGGACACCTTGTGTAGTTGTCATTCTAACTAGAAGATCTTGAAATGGATGAGTCCTCTGAAGGGGTCAGAGGAGGGGTCAGAATATACCTGGTTGGAGGTAACTCCAGCTCATCCTCAATATTGTTATATGGTGGGGGCAGGGGTGTCCCATCATGTTCTATGAGAGAAGTGCTTCAGTATCCATCTCTAAATTCTCACCAAGGTGTTCTGATGCCACTTTCACAAGTGCCTGGTCATGGCAACATTGGACACCTCCATATTTGCTCTCTGGGGCATGCACAGAGAGCAAATATGCAGCTGGCATGTACGTATCCCCAGGCACACAAAGGGAAACCATCACACTTTGGGCCAGCAGGGAGAGCAGGCCACATGATCTGCCCTGCCGCAGGGACACCGGGCGGGCAGGCTGCTGTCACAGATCCCACCATACCCTGGGGCAGGCTGAGGAGCCAGCCACATAGGGCTGGATGCCTGAACTCCTGTTGTGCTGCATGCTTGGGCCTGCTGCTTCTAGACAGCTGATGAGGGGGGGCAACACTCCTCCCACTCACCCAACAGCTGATTGGGGGGCCCTGGAGGAGCGCACGCCCTCTTCTGGCCCTGATCCTCTGACCTCGCCTCATGGCAGGGCAGCACAAGGACCCACCACCACACAAAAATTGGCATGTTATCCTAATTTGGGCGTCACAACCCTTGCCTTCTCTGGCAGATGCATTGCAGGTTAGCCAGCTACCCACACCACCCCATCTGGTAGGATAATGCTGTCCAAAGTAAGTTAACGTCTCATGTGGCTTCACCTCATGAGTTCACTGAGAGGCCAAAGGGAAGTCACTATCTCTCAACTTCAGTTCCTCATCTATAAAATGGGAATAATAATGATATCACAGGGAAGGTGAACCAGATAGGGATTCTAAAGCACTTTGAACTCTGAAAGGATAATAATAAGGGTAATAACTCCTTGAATTTCAGTTATGAAACTCTTAAGAGGCCAGGACTGAGGTGTATAACAAAAATATCACTAAATGCGAGGGAAACATAACACCTGCCCACAAGATGCAGCCACGCTATTAATTCATTGTTTAATGAGCAAGTCAATTCACTTATCTCAAAGCAAAACAGATATTTAATGCATAGATGTTTAAAGTTAATAATTTTTTTAAGTCCAACCATTCACCTCTTCCCTCCCGAGCAAAACTTCCAAATGAACAATAGTGTAGTTCTTGCAGAAATATAGAAATTGCTGAGATACCAATGAAATAAAGCATGTTGAGTCAAAGTCTGGTCTGTCATGCAGTGAAAGCTATTGTAGAGTTAGCTTTCTGTTGAACAACGTACAGTAGAAGTTTCTTCAAACCAGAACTTTACTAAGAACTCAGAAGACACGCTTCCATACTGTACAGGCTGCATGGGACAAGATGGAGGACAGAGAGAGAAGAGAGGAGACAAGGAGGAAAAAACCAACCTGTTTTATCCCCTGACCCTCTCCTTCCTGGAAAAGCCCCATATTAAGCTTGCAGGGCTTGCAATGGGCTTTTACTTGTGACTGTTGCACAATCCAACACCCCTTCTTAACAGTCACTAGTCAAACCCACTAGGTTCATTCTTCTTAATAGCTTGCGATGGCGTTCCCCTGCTAGTGTTTTTGTGAACACATCCGCTGTCATATCCTCTGTAGGACAGTATTGCAGATCTATGAGTCCTTGTTCCTGTGAGTCTTTCAGGAAATGGTATTTTATATCAATGTGCTTGGTTCTGGGGTTGATTCTTCCTGTTTGTGCCAGCGCAATACATCCTTGGTTGTCCTTCCAGGATCGGCGTGCGTCTGTCCAATTTTTGCCCCAAATCATTCAGAAGCTGTTGCAACCAGATAACTTCTTGGTTGGCATGTGCCGCTGCCACGTACCCTGCCTCCGTCAAGGAAAGTGTAACAGAGGCTTGTTTCCTACTGCCCCAGCTGATGGGTCCTCCACCAAGCAAACTGGTCGATTTTCGGTCCGAATGTTCTCCAGTCCAATCTGCGTCCACGTGCCCTATCAAGTCTGACACGGAAGTTGCTGAGAGCCGTAGCTTGAGGTGCACAGTCCCTTTCAGGTACCGTAAGACTCTCTTCACTGCGTTCCAATCCCGTTGGGTTGGGGCTGAGACTTGTCTACACAGTATACCTATTGCCACCGCAATGTCAGGTGATTGTGGCAATATACAAGAGCTTTCCTATCGTCTTTCTCTATTGCTTATTGTCTGGCAGCAATAAGCTCAGTTCTTTGATCTCCTTTGGGTAGCTGGTTTCCATAAGAGTATTTGCTGCCTTCACACACCCCATGCCGAAACTTTCTATCATCTTTTCTTTCAATTTGTATTCCAAGGTAGTGCATGTTGTTACCGAGGTCCTTAGTTTCAAAGTCCTGATTTAGAGCTCTCATTGTTTCGCACTCATCCTCTTCTTGCTCAAAGCATACAATATGGTCATTGACATAAATTAATACAAAGATCCACCTGCCTCTTAAGTCTCTTTGCGTATAAGCAGGAATCTGCTTTGCTCCTGGTAAAATTTTCCCTCACGAGCACCTTGTTTTTTTTAGTGTTCCACGTTCTGGAGGCCTGCTTAAGCCCATATATGCTTTTGTGCAGTTTGCATACAAGATCCGGCCTTTCAACGTCTGCAAACCTCGGTGGTTGGTCCATGTAAATATCTTCCTTCAGCTCACCATTTAGGAACGCTGTTTTCACGTCCATATGCTTGACTTGCATTCCTCTTCCAGTAGCTATACTTAACAATGTTCTGATTGTAGCGTCCTTAAGTACAGGTGCAAATGTTTCATCGTAGTCTTCTCCGTACTTCTGGGAGTATCCTTTTGCGACAAGTTGGGTCTTGTACCATTCAATATTTCGCTGCGCATTGTACTTTATTTTAAATGTCCATTTACAACCTATAGTCTTTCTCCCTGTGGGCAGGGAAGTGTCCATGTTGCATTGTCCTGCATGGACTTCACTTCTTCAGCCACTCTTACCATTTTTCTGCTTCCCCTTCTGACATCTGCGAGATGTCCTCCCAGGATGCTGGCTCTGACAATTTACTGGTACTGACTTTGTAGGACAGACGAATGGGGGGAATGCCTTTGTTAGACCTCGTCGACTACCTTAGATCAGCATCAGCAGCCGGATGTGTGTGTTCCTGCACTTCTGTTACCTTTGTACCAATTTCGACTGTTTGTTCAGAGGATTGCTCGCTTTCAGTGGTTTCGTCCGTGGTTGATTGTTTTCTTTCGTCTGGACCTTGGAGAATCATCACACTGTCGCTTGAGTTTTCCACAGAGTCCACACTGTTACTAATGGTTCTTCTGTCTGTGCGTGGATCCAGGATCCTGTAGCCTTTGGAATGCTCACTGTATCCTACGAGTATGCCTTCCACTACTCTGTTTTGCAGCTTGGTACGTTTCTCCTCTGGGATATATATGGAAGTCTTACTTCCAAATACTCTGATGTGGCCCGCACTAAGTTTTTGACCATGCCACAGTTCATATGGAGTTTTCCTCACTGTTCTAGAATACAGCCGATTTTGTAGGTAGGTAGCAGCAACTGCTGCTTTGCCCCAGTATCTTTATGGTAGTCCAAAGTCTGTTAACATGCATCTAACCATTTTGGTTAGTGTTCGGTTTTTCCTTTCGGCTGTTCCATTCTGCTCGGGTGTATATAGCACTGTCTTTTGGTGCTCAATTCTATGGAGTCTCAGGAAGTCCCCTACTTCCTTTCCTGTGAACTCACCTCCATTGTCAGTCCGCAATGTCTTTGGTCTGCGCTGGAACTTGTTGCTCGTCATGGTCACATAGTCCTGAAGTTTGTCGAATACTTCATCTTTATTCTTCATGACGTACGTGATCGTGTACCTTGAATAGTCGTCAATGAAAGTTACCATATACCAGTTGCCTCCTGGCGTGGGAACCTTCATTGGGCCGCAGACGTCGCTGTGTGCAAGATCAAGCGGTTTCGTGGCTCTATTATGACCCTTCTTAGGAAGACTAGCCCTCATGGCATTGGCTTTGATGGAACAGTCGCATTTCATAATCACGGGACACGTTTATACCTTAAAGTCTTTGGTCAACTGATGTCTGTGCATTTCCTTGACGCTGTCTGGGACGTGTCTATGTCCCATGTGTCTATGCCACACGTGAATGCAGTCATCGTGTGGTTCGTGCGCAGTGAGCTTCGTCTGCTCTTTCGCTGTGCTCAGACGGTACAGGTGCTCTGGCCAGTAATTTTGTCCCACTTTGAATTGTGCATTCGTCTCCCTGGAAATGGATGGTGAGCCCCCTCGCTGTCAGGCGCCTCACGGACAGGATTCCCCCTTCTAAGTTGGGCACATAGAGCACATCTTTCATGGGTATGGTCAGCGTGCCTCTCTGTGACTGATTGCAGTATAGGAATCCTTGTCCAATTCCTTCTGCATTGATGCTTCTCCCATCTGCAAGATAGATCCTTTCTTTACTGCTCAGATCCAGTCCTGTGAAGAATCCTTTAATCGCTAGTCATGTGATTCATTGCNGGAAATACAGTAGAAAAGAAATGGAGAGAAGTAGCTGTAAGACGCGCGCCTTTCGGCCTGCTGGTCGGTGGAGCTTGTGGTGGCAGGAAGGCCAATATTTACCTATTTTGTCTTATTTTTGTTTACATGCATATGTTAATTTATGTTTATGTTACAATATGTTTGTTTTTGATACGATATGGCCTGATGGTCGATTCATTAATACATACATACGCACACACAAGCCACGTCCCTTCCAAGTCACACCCCTCCAAGCCCCTGATTTTATTTCTTTTTAAATATCCTGTTTTACCAGTCTTATGGAGAACTGAGCCATGGCTTTCGGGCATGTGGGGCTGGCAATGCCACTTCACACACAAACAGACCCTATTCTTTTGATGCATAGTAGTAAATCCCCCTGCCACACCAGCCTAGGCTTAAAGGATTAATCCCCTGCAAAGTCCTTGTTCTGCCTGGAATACTACATCAGTGAAAATGAGGGCTCTGGTCCATGAATGAACCTTCTAGGCACTACAGTCATAAGAAAACCACCACATTTAAGTGTTCTTATCCATTTGAAAACTACACCTCATGCTGCCATATTAATGTTCACTTATTGTTCAGTAACTTAATACCTGTAGACCAATATTGTAAAAGCTCTATTAAACTAAAATCATGTTCTCCTTTCTCCAATAAAACTATCACCCCTTTCTCCCCAGCTGTCTTGAATTTTCAAAAAATTCAAAAAATATAAAATTCTGCAAATGTCCCTATACATTCCCAAAAGAATTCATTCTTGCTGAATTAAGACTGAAGTTATTTGTACCAAATCCTTGCTACACATATTTTTCCAGCAAAATTGCATCTAGACAGCATGCAAATCCAGCACTAAAATGTTCTCTTGCACATTTACATATATAGTATATATGGTATCAAAGTTGATATGACTGCCCATCATTAGAGTCCCACTTCTACCTTTATTTGTTCATTTCAATGTGTCTGAGTGGGTGGTGGCACTGGCAGCAACAATTTGTAGTTACAGCACAATCCTCAAGCTGTTTACTGTTCATGAGAACAAACCTGAGCAGAATGCTACTTTTGGAGGGAAGTACCTCCCTAATTCACTTTAATAACTCATATTCACATGAAAACAGGGTTAAAATGAGGCTAAAGGGAGGTATTCACTCACCAAACAAGCAAGCAGGAGGAGATGCCGTGGTGTTTACACGGGTGGACACCCAACGCACACCCATCCCCCCACCCGCCGTCGGCCTGTTTTTACACGGACGGCCCCATCCACCACTGGATATTCAAGCGGGTGTTCGGGGGGGGGGCATCCATGTAAAAGGATGGACACCCACTTCCACTGACCGCGCAAGCACANCTGCACTCCTTCTGGGCTGCTTCTAGTCTTCAAAATTGCCTTGAAGATGTCCTGGGCCCATAACCTACTGTAGAGTTAGCTTTCTATTGAATAACACACAGTAGAAGTTTCCTCAAAACAGAACTTGGAAGACATGCTTCCATAATGTACAGACTGCATGGGACAAGATGGAGGACAGAGAGAGGAGGAGAGAGGAGACAAGGAGTAAAAAACCCTTTTCATCCCCTAACCCTCCCCCTACTGGACAAGCCCCATATTAAGCTTTAAGGGCTTGCAATGGGCTATTACTTGTGACTGTTGCACAATCCAACGAAAGCTTCTGAAGATTAAAGTTTTAAAGTGAAATAAGTTGTTTCATATCAAATCCATGTGCATCTACTTCGGACTAGGAACATCAGAAACACAGCTCTCTGAATTCTAGAAAACTCTTTTGAAACAGCTAATAATTTTAAATACATAATTTAATACAGCTGCTAGGGGAGGTTGTGCGTCAGTGGGGGGTGCACTGTCATCAATATGCTGATGATACTCAGCTGTACCTCTCCTTTTCATCAGATCCTGACCCAGCAGTCTTGGTGTTTTCCTGGTGTTTGGCGGCTGTGGGGGACTGGATGTGACCAGTGGTGTAGTGTTAAACTGAAAAGTGCAGGATCGCTTCATGAGAGCCTGGGAAACTATAGACTGATCACTTTACTTTGTATAATTTCTAAGCTATATGCAAACGTTGCTGTTAAGAAAGCTGCAGGACTGGATCCAAGAGAACAGCATTCTGGCCAAAGAGCAGGCAGGCTTTTGTGCCCATAGGGCTACAGTGGATCATTGCTTTATCTTATCACACCTACTACAGAAGTATAGGAGGCTACAGCAAAAGCTCTATGCAGTATCTGTCCATTTCTCAGCAGCCTTCAATTTGGTAAATCGCAAGGGGCTTTGGAATAAATTATCTTTATTGGGCGTTGAGATTGCTGCTGCTCATAAAATCCTTGAATGTGGGCTCCAACTTTTGGATCGGGATGGATGGAAGTGGGGTCCCTTACTGAGTTCTCTTTAACTCCATGGGTGTTCGCCAGGACTGTTTACTAGCTCCTACCTTATTCAGCTTGTATGTTAATTCTCTGGTTACTGATCTACAGGGTAGGGAGGAAGTGATGGCTCCGAAATTGGTCTTTTACACATACCAATTCTCATGTATGCGGATGACGCTATTTTACTTTCCTTGCCTTGTGTGGAAATATGTCGGTTGCTAGAAATTTTTGCTGATGTGTGTCAGGTTGGGGAGTTGCAGATTAACTATTCTAAAATGAAAGTAATGATATTCTCCCATTCTAGTAAAAGATACAGGTGGGTTCTAAATGGTCAGAAACTGGAACAGGTAAAGAATGTCAAGTACCTGGGAACTGTTTTCTCAGCTAGGGGCCATTGGGGCTCGCATATACAATGTGTGTGCCAGCTGGCAATATATTCCACAAACGCACTAGTTTGTTTCTACTGGATGAAGGGGGGCTGTTTGGTCCCACCAATCTTCAAGGCTTTTGAAGGGAAGGTAATTCCTCAGATGATTTACCTCCCCCCAGGTATTGGGGGGAGGGGGGCTTTGGAAACAGTACAGAACAAATATCTAAGAGTTTTACTCGGGGCTCCACCTTCGGCACCCTCTGCCTTGTTACGGTTGGAGGTAGGAGTTGGATCAATATCCTCTAGACTGACTCCTGCTTTGGTGCTTTACTGGCTTAAGATTGTTCACTCACTGGCGGAGTCCCTACCGAAACTTTGCTTAGCGGAAAGACTGACATTAACGGGTTACTACAAAACAGATTGGTGGGTAGGGGTTTTGAATAAAATCAGAGGGCTAGGTTACTCCTGTTATTTTTTTGTTCTCAGTCCCCAGTTGGGAAGCTTCCCATTTGGTTAAACAGAGAATTAGGGATCAGGATACCCAAATGACCAGAGCTGCAGTGGTTGGCTCCAGGCTGTGCCCCTTCTACAAATACTGGGTGCCTGGGCCTTCTGGTGCTCGTTATCTGCAGGTGCTATCTAGCCCAGCACAGACACAGGCAGTTTCTGCCTTGTGGATGCAATGGAAGCATTCAGCCGTCACACTGGGATGCTATAATGGGGGTGAAATATGCAGATACGTTATGTAACTGTGGTGGTGACCAGAGAGAGAATCTGATGCACTGTGCGCTCTATTGTCCACTTTATACTCAAGGACGTTTAAAGCTGTATAAAACACTAAAATTGAGGGAGTCTGTTCCACGGAGACAGTTGTTACTTTGCTTAACAATTCTAAGGATAAGGTCACTATGGCATTAGCGGCTTTTGTGGTTTTTGAGATCCACTCTCAATGTGTCGATAGATCCTTGGATGCAGGGAAAGAACAGCCCCATCATCTGAACATTTGTTTTGGGCCTGGACCTGTTCACCTTATTATTCATTATTATTATTATTATAAACATTTATATAGCGCCAGCCATGTGCCTGGCACTGTACAGAACATAGAAATAGACAATGTCCCTGCCTGTAGCTTACAATCTAAAAGACAAGGAGGGGGAAACAGGGAGAGGGGACAGTGGGAGAGACAGGGGAGAACACAAACAAACATTCAGGCCGATGCGAAGTCTCAGGTGCGTGTGCTTGGCTTGGTTACAATCAGGTTGGTTGCAGCAGTCTGCAGAG
Organism: Sphenodon punctatus; assembly: GCA_003113815.1. Taxonomy (NCBI): domain Eukaryota; kingdom Metazoa; phylum Chordata; class Lepidosauria; order Sphenodontia; family Sphenodontidae; genus Sphenodon; species Sphenodon punctatus. The sequence goes on from QEPC01010167.1 coordinate 2,386,051, forward strand.
GAGGGTAGACAGTAAGTATATGGGGAACGACTAGCAGGCATTGGGAAAGGCGGCGAGGAAAAAGTGGGTCTTGAGGAGGGATCTGAAGGGTCGAAGGCGGTTAGGTGAGCAGGAGAAACGAGGGAGAGTGAGGGAGGGGACAGAGGAAGAGTGGAGAGCGCATGCAGGAGTGCATAGGGAGATTAGGTCCGAGAGATAAGGGGGAGCTTGGTTGCGGAGTGTTTTGAACGTGAATACCAGGAGTTTAAACAGGAAACTTTCAGGAAGGGGAAGCCAGTTAAGAGAGAAGAGGAGAGGCTGCACATGGTCAAAGCAACGGGCAGAGTGAATGACCTTGGCAGCAGAGTTTTGGATTGCGATAAGGGGGGGCAGGTGAGAGTGAGGGAGGCCAGCAAGGAGAAGGTTGCAGTAAT